>JABUQX010061239.1:0-15000 GCA_015478945.1 Trachelipus rathkii
TATAATATATTAATACTACCCATACACAATAACTAATTACTACCATATAACTATAAATATAGTACAACTATATATAAGTACCCATTATAACTAATATCTTAACATATCATACTATATATATAATTAACACCCAAAATTATTCACCCATCTTAAACTATAAAATATATAACAATTATATTCATCACAATAGTATTGCGTAACACTGAAACAACATCACTGTCACAATTCTCTAGCTACATATGTCATAAGGCCCTACACTACATTTTTACTTCAAGCATAGATACAACAGATGTTAACAAGAAACAAATTAGATATAGCAGAAGACTACATGTTGAAAAACCATACATTTCTGTGAATTGTAATGACACCCAAATGACGTTTATCTCACAAATGCAAAGCTAACCAATATAAACACAAATTATTGAATCATATGTTACAAAAAATTCAGGGAACTTTAATGGTGTTTTATCAAACCCAAATTAATATATATATATATTTAAATTAAAACAGTACTTGACGAATACCAAAGGAATTCCACTAATATTCCATTGATCCTTATAGAAATTAACAAATAATAACTTTAACCACTGAGGCGATACGTTAATGAATTATCAAGTGACGCCTCACCGGAACTGATATAATTTCCAGCAATGCTACTGTTAAAACTTAACCCCACTTAATAAGTACAGCTTAGAGAACAGCTGACACAAAGATCTAGATTTATATTCACCATATCAACATTAAAAAGAAACATAGATGGAATAACAACAGGAGTTATAATCAACAAATTTAAAAAGCAGACCTACCAAGACTTATAAATGACACAAACCAGCACCCCGTATCAGGAACAAACCGCAGAAGACATTGTGCAGAAAATGACGAAATTGCAACAAGCGTTCACCCATCATACCTAATACATAACTACCTAATATATCTCAATAAATATCATATAATTACTCTATATACTCAATACAAATCATATTACTATATATATATACTCTCATATAGTATATATCTAATACCATACTATCCACTAATACTCCTATCCCAATCATAGATAGGCTATATATAAATCTAAATACTATCTATATATATCGTAAAACACACTTAAACGGCCTACCAGAGAAACTGGGATTCGGTTGAGGAACTCAATAAAAATTCAGCAGGTAGACTACTATAAAGTAAACACTTCCTAGGGGGCGGGAGACCTCAGCTACCCCTGCCCCCCCACTGACAGACGCCCATTGTATAACCTATATCTATATATCTATATGATATATATATATAATAACTATTACTATATTATATATAATATTATATAATATATATATAATATATATATATATATATATATATAATATATATACCATATATACTATACTACCTATATATACCTAATATATAATACTATAATACTATCACACTCATACTATATATATATATTGCTTTAATCATACTCCATATCCATATATACCATATTATATAATACCTATGTATAATATACTAACATCTCCTTATATATTCTACAACTATATAGTATATAACCATAGCAGTATATCAGATATTATTATTATACTACCTACTACCATCATCACATATTTACTACTATAATAATATATACTCATCTAAACATATATACATATATATATATATATATATATATATATAATATACTACTATCACATATATATATATATACTAACACTATATAGTATATATATATATAAATTATATATATATATACTTATATATATATAATACCTTATCACATAAGGGAGCACGGATATTAAGGTATCGCTAGGTATGACACGCTCTTACACCCCTACATGAAATACTGCACACTGAGAGGAGATGGCACATTATTTCTTCCTTAATATCAATTTCTTCAGAATTTTGAAAATTTAATTTTATTTATACAATATTTTTTCCACATTGAACATAACAATACTACGTAATGCTCTATGAAAGCGCACTCTTAAACGTAACTGACGGCCACAATCCTTACTCGGGCGGCGAAATGCGCGAAAATTTTGTTTTTGTAAAAATATATAGAGCAATAGGCTTTTTGATTACTCCTTTGTTTGATTTAAACTTTCGGAGTCTTCAGCGATTGTTGCCTGTGTTCCTTAATTTTTTTCTAATCCTAGCCACATATACGTATATATAAATAATTTAGACCATGTACATATTATCTTATAATAGTATATATAAATACTAATATATATATATATATATATATATATATATTCATATCTATAACCTATACCCTATCTACTACCTATACACTATATAACTACTTTCACAACATACTATACTCATAACACTATAACTACATACTCGCCCCTGCCCACCTCAATTGGAGGGCCGCACTAACTCCGCTCTTACAACAAGGAAGCCCGCACCGCTCTTGGTGACTTCCACCCAGGTCCTACAAGGAAAGATATAGGAGAAGTCCGCACGCGGGGGTCCGTCGAGAGCGGTTGCACCCAGAAGGAGGAGCTCACATTGTGTCCTAGGAAATCGTTGACAATCTTTGACGCACAGCGGGGGAGGTAAACACCTTGAGAGTCTAGTTTTGAATCTATATTTGTAGTGTAAAGCAGTTTTTGGGTGGGACCTGATCTGCTCCGAGGGCGAGCGGTCAATTGAGCCTCTTCTAGACAGTGTTCTTCCCATATGGAAAATTTTGGGGAGGGGGAAGTTTAGTAATGTCCTATTGGGGAATGCGGTTCTTTGAATGGTACATGGTGGTTAGTTGTGTAGGAATATGTGTAAGGCCATGGACCTATTGAGGAGGGGGACCGAGGGAATACCATTGTTGGATTCACGATTTGTCATTTATAGAATATCACTGAGTGAGCCGAGGTGTGGGTGGGGATTTTAGTCATGTGGTCGGGAGGGGTTGGAGAATATTTGGTGCATGGTGGGTTGGAGAGATTTAGGGTTTTTCTGGATAAGAATTGAACGTCCCCACCATAACTCCGGTGGGTGGAGATAGGAAGGATGTTAAGTCTCCACCGTCATGTAGATGTTAGGACTGGGGATGGATTTTAAGATGCAATCCAGTGCTAATCTAAAGGCGAGTGTTTTGAGTGTGATTTTGTAAATTTTTTTTGAGTTTAGAAATTCTTGACAGTGCGGGGAAACCAATGCGGGGACCAGCATAGTCTTATAGTCATTTCTGAAAGGAGTTGTTTAATAAAGTGGTGGGTAGGGTGTGTTTTCCTGTTAATAAAGTTCTTGTGTTTCGAAAAGGGTTCGCCGAGAGAGTTTTAGTATCCGCGTGTGCGTCTGTGAGCTGATTTAGGGTCGACTTGTGGGGGGAGAACGTCATGTGTGTGTAATAAGGTAAGACCTAAAGATTTTGGGGTTTTATGTCTAAGGAGGAAAGGGGGTGATTATCTGAGAGAACAACTACTGGGCTGGGGCAGTGAAGAATTGGTGGCGGTCGTAGGTACCAGGAGCGGTGATGAAAGAACTTGAGGGGAGGGGTGGCAGGGTTTTGGAGAGTAGCCAAGTTTCTAATTGTTGTAGGTCATTTTGGGAGTGTTGATGAGTGGCTATTTTTCACGTCTGGACTGTATGAGAAATGAAGGGCTGTATATCATACTGCGTATGCCCTGAATATAGTTTTGGTACGAGATTGGTGGATAGGGATATAGGAGCAGGTCTCGCTGCATGGACCAAGGTTGAAGAGGAAAGCGAGAAGAGAAATGAGACGCCTTGTGCGCGACGGCCGGAAGTTAGTAATTATAATGGAGTGGGAGAGATATGTTTTTGGTGGAGAACCTTCACCTTAGCAAAGCGGTTAGTGAGAAATTTAGAAAGCCATTTTTTGTTCCGACGACTGTCAGATCATATATACCTATATATATATACTAGTATAATAGTAATAAATATATACACTATATATAATCCATAAATTATTATGATCATCATTAATATAATTTACTTATATATATTTAATATCATAATTTTAATTTATATTTACAAATTAATATACTATAATATATATCTACATGTCCTCTCACCCTACCCCAAAAATGGCCACCGCACGCTCCTGATATATAAATATAGCTATTATAAATATTATTTTTATACTAATTATATACAAGATAAAGATACTTACTATATATATACTATATCAATATATCATATTAAATCCTATTAAATGATCAGAATAATCTTATTTTATTATCGTATTTCTAACTATTCCCAAACCGTCAATTTTTTTTTTTTTTACTATAATTCGTTAGCAGTATGAAACTAACAAATCGAATTTAAGTTAAACGAACAGCGTTCAGCAAAGTTTTTAAATATGTAAGGATCGTTAAATATTCAACTAGATCGTAACTTTTTTACAGCATTCGTTACGTTTGGGAGTACGCGAAAAATAGAAATTGAGTTCTGAAGTTAATAATACCCAAAATAAACAAAAATATATTAAAACAAAAAGAGAGATTATAATACGATTTCTCTCCTTTCTTCTTCTACCTTCTCTATCTATACTTCCTTTCTTCTTAACTATCTTCTTCTTCTTGCCTTCTACTTCTTATTAATTATTTACCTATATCAGATTAATTATTATTAATTATTATGTATATATATTATTGATATATTATTATTATATATTTATTATTATTATTATTATTATTATTATTACGCTTATTATTTTTTATTTATTTTTTTAACCAATTTCCTCGAGAAACTTAGTTCGTCATGTTTTTTCCTTCACATAAACTCGCATAAATAATGGAATCTATCTATCTGCTAATTTGTGCTACAGTGTACCTTAGGTTGTGAATAAGGTTAGGTTAGGTTAGGTTAGGTAAGCGTTAGGTTAGGTTGGATTAGGTTAGGCTAGGTTAGTTTAAGTTAGTTAAGACATTACAAGTTTATTTTATGTAAATATCAAAGGATATAAGTTTGAAGAGCAGTTATTTCATATATAACACATATTCTAATACATCTACTGTACGTAACAACGTGATATCTTCTAATTGTTTCATCAACAAAATTCCGTCCAACAATAGCATGACAAAATTAGAAATTTCCCTCTTTTTAGAGACAGTTTACGAAATTCCAAGCCAACGTTCCATATCTTGCAGATGTTCAACCAGCCATCATACTTTTTACATTTTTTAAGCCAAATACGCCTTTCTGCCTTCATAAGGTTTCTGCCATATAGTAAATGACAAAAATGTCGTACTTTATTTTTATAATACTGTTCAACAATAATTATTTTTACTAATAAATCCAATATTTATTATATATTCATTATTAAAACAGTATTTATATATCCTTCTAAGATGTAATATTCAATAGATCGGTATCTTTTTAATAAGCATCGTACCGTTTGGGAGTTACGGAAAACTAGAATGTGAGTTGTGAGTGTAGGTCAAATACGCCTACAAATAAAACAAAATAATTAAAAAAAAAAGGGTTAATAACGACTTTACTTCTTACTTCTTCCTTCTTTATTCTCACTATGTCCAGTTCTCTTCTCTGTTCCATATCCTATTCTTCTTCTTCCCTCTCTATCTTTCTTCTCTTACTTCATTCTTCTTATTATTATTATTATTTATTATTATTATATTATATTATTTATTATTATTATTATTTATTATTATTATATTATTATTATTATTATTATTCCATTCCATTATTAATTATTATTATTTAGCTTGAACTTTCGCAATAATTTTTTAACACATCCTCTAGAAAAACTTTAGTTCGTCATGCGTTTTTTACTCCACATAAACCGCATAAATATGAATCTATATGCATCGTCTCCCTTATTGTGCTTACAGATGTAACATCCGTTTGTGATAGGTTTAGTTAGGTTAGGTTAGGTTAGTTAGGTTTAGTTAGGTTAGGTTAGGATTGGTTCCAATTGGTTTACTTTAGGACAAGTTAACTTTAATGTAACATATCGCTAAAGTTAACAGTAATGGTTCATTCTACTTCAGCGAAAAGAAGTTGCTATATATCTATTTAGTACATCACGTGATTATTTCTAAATTGTTTCTCACAAATGTCCGTACAACAAATTTGTTGGACAAAAATTAATTTTAGTACTGGAGACAGTTTAGAATTCTAAAGGCACGTTCCATTTCTTGCAGAATTTCAAACTTATTAAACATATACTTTAATACGATTTTTTAATCTTTTTAGATTTTCTGCTTTATAGGTCCAAACTTTGCCCATAAGATCAAAAGGCAAGATGGTTCCGTACTGTTATTTTGTATATAACTTTCCAACAATAACCTAATTTGGATAACTTAAATAATCAATATAATTATAAAATTCATTAATATATAAAGTTTTATATATATTTTTTAGACGTATTTATATTTTCTTATTTTTCTTTTAAATTTTAAACTGCTTTAAATCGTTTAGCAAATACGAGTTACTTCTTTTCTATAAATTTTTCTCATTAATAAGTTACTCGTTTAAAAAAAATACCATCGAAACATAATCTTATTTCGATATCATCCATTCTTGTATTACCTTTTTTCTCCTGATATGATCATTTTTCCCGTTTTATTTAAAAAAAATTACTTTAAAAAATATTTTAAAACTTTTGAATTCTGATCATTACCACTTTAATTAATTGTTTGTATCATATAAAACAACTAATATTAAAAAAAAAACTGACGGGGTCGTCAAACATACAGGTCCTATATAATATATATAAATACTATATTTAATATATACTAATATATATATATATAAATATATATATAAATATAATATATATATAAATATTATATAAATATATATAAGTATATTATATATCTATAATATAAACGTATGATAATGAGGTACTAGAGTGTGTGCGGAGCTATTATATTATTGCTATGTAAAATTCTCAGCTTTATTTCCGTAGAGGAGAAAAAATCCCTGATTTTATTTCAATTTGAAGGCTTTATTCCGATTTGCTTACGACAAAACCTTCCTTTGCAATGATCTCGATTGAACACTTATGATACATGAAAATCTTAAAAATTGAAAACATCAATTATATAATCCTTTCTTCACTCGTTTCAAACCTTCCCGTGCATTATATTATTATTTATTATTAGTTTCGTTTATTATAATTATCGGACTAAGTAATAGCTCTCATGCAAATCTCCTGCTGCTAAAATAATCTGCCAATCTGAGGGCTCTCAGTGCTCTTCACTTATTCTGGCTAGACAATCCGCCCATATATATATATATATTATATATAAATAATATATTATTATTATTATTTATATATATATATATATTTTAAATATATATATTATTATATAAATATTAATATTATATATATATATTTATATATATATTATGAGATGAGATGAGTTCGGAAGAAGATGAGAGAGAGTAGGGGGAATATGTAAATATTTAAAAGAAAATTTAAAGTAATTATATTAATGAAATTTATATCAGCCTAAAATGAAATAAAGATGGATGAGGAACGAGGATAGGACAGCAATTTAAAATTGGCGTTCCTTTATAAGCCCCCCCCCTGGGGAAAGCCTCTCATAGAACATCAAAGTCTGCCTTCCGATTCGATTTTTGCAAATGTAGTTTTAATTCGAGAAAGCCAAGAAACAAAGCTTGCGATTTGAAAAATACGCTTCGAGCATATTTTTATCTCAAGATTTTTTTCCTTTGCTCAAACTTTAAAAATGCTCTTTAAAAAGTAATATTATATCCTTAACAAATTATGCTTCAAAAAATTATATTTATATATTCATTGTTATTTTATTTATCTTGTTAAATTTTTTTTTTTGTTTTGTATTAATGTAAATATAGTAAACTTGACATTTGTTACAGTTTACTCTCTCTTCTCTCTACTCTTCATTCAAATATATTCTCTCCTCTCTCGCTCTCTCTCTCTCTCTCTCTTCATCATCTCTCTCTCTCATCTATATATGTATATATTATCATTATATATTATATATATATTATATATATTATATTTATATATTATATATTATATTAAAGTATATAATCTATATTAATATATAGTAATATAATACTAATTATATATTATATATAATATAAGCATTTAAATTATATATATATATTATGGTAAAGAACTTAATTTATATCTCATTCTGACACTTGATCATTTCGATAATAATCGGAAATATAATTATCGATACCGAGTACTATTATCTTGTAATCGATATATACTATATATTATATTATATATTTATAATAGGTATTAATATATATATTAATATATATTAATAGATTATATTAGTAATCTTTCTTTCTGCTTCAGTAGTTCAAAAGTTGATAAATAATCAGGATTATTATATATATTATATAATATATAGTTATATCAAATAACTATATATATATAGAGGATATTATATAAAAATATTATATAATATTATATCAATACTATACTATATAATATAATTATATATATATATATATATAATATATATAATATATATATATATATATATATAATTATAATATATTATATATATACGTAATTATATATATTATAATATATATATATATTTATAATTATACTATTTTATGACAGTAAAGAGCCCACATCCATATCTCAAAAAACTACAACAGCTACCGGGAAAAGGAATACATTAGTGGAATGCTGGGTCCAATTTTTGATGCGGAAAATGTAAAAAAAAAAAAAAAAAAAAAAAAAAAAAAAAAAAAAAAAAATTTTCGATAATTTTTAAATTAAAAGGAAATTTCAAGGACTATTTAGAAAAGTTTTTATACAAAACTCATTAAAATAAATAACATTTATAAAGAAAGTTTGTTTTTTTGATTTTTATTTAAAACTAAGAATACCCCCAGCGATATATCCGCCACCGACTGGCAGGAGTCGGGGTCCTCACTTCGGCCTTTCACCGAGGGAACTCACGGGGTTGGACTATTTCCCCGCCCCCTCCGGGGAGGTCCTCCGGAACCCCCTGCCTCTTTTGGTATTTAATGGTGTCGCCGGGGTTTCCCGCCCCCTCCCTACATGGGTATGGAAGCAAACGCAGTCCCCGCGCCTGTGCTTCCCACGTCTGAGCCTCGAGCCCCTTACCATTGCCGTGCAATCACCTTTACAAATAAATATATCTATAATACCTAACTATGTCCCCTCGCTGGCTCGGTCTCAACCGACCCAAAAAAAAATCCAATTTGTTGATTTTTTTTTTTATTTTTTTTTCTTTTTTTTTACATTTTCTACAAAAAACAATTTCCTAACCAACATTTATGTATATATATACTAAACTAATTAAATTAAACCAATCTATAAACTGCTCTGGTTTCACTGGCATCTAAATAGGTTACTACACTTGAAACTGTTTCGTTATGTACAAGTAAAAGAAATAACAAATAATTAAAAGGGCAATTGAGTTTTAAATAATAAATAGTATGGAAAAAAAAAATAATATTTGGGAGAAAAAGTATACTTCGAGCCACAATTTTACTAGTAATTAAAAATAAAACTTTTCTCCTATTTTGGTAATTTTACATTCTTTATGACACTTTCTACAAACCTTTTATCTAGTTCACAACTAAAAATGTTATGCAGCATGCTACCACAGTTCTATAATTAGATCATTCTCCAGCACCCAATTGTGAAATAATCCTTTCAAATCAAATTCCGATCACTCCATATTGGTGGGCGGATGGGCCATCCATAGAATAAAGTTTTATTTATACTAGTCCCTATACGAATTTGAAATAATAAATAATCTTATAACTCATAGCTAATGATAAGTAATCTTATAATCTATAGCTAATAATAAATATAACTAATATACTCATGTATCAGTAAACCCCCAAACCATATATATGCTGTGTGTGTCCTTCGCTGTGTCGTGTGTTGTGGTATTTCTAATTGAATTAAAGTTGTAGATTCTCGGCTATCGCTTGGGTATAACATTCGATACACATTGTAATCGAAAATCGATTTTTCATGATATATCTGTAATATCGATTAGGTCTAAGAAAGTAAACTCTAAAGTTATTAACTGTACACCCATATATATATATATAAATATGTATATATGATATTATGAATAACAATATTTTAAATATATATAATAATTCTAATAGTATATTATATATTAATATAATTATAAGATATATATATGTATAGTATATGGTGTGTGTGTGTGTGTAGGGTGTGTGATGTGTGCGGTGTATGTACAGTTAGGAACCACCCACATGAACATTGAAATAACTGATTTGATAGAGATACATAATCTTCGAATTTGAAGCATATATAAATCTTTCGAAAGAGGAATTTAAGACCTTAAAACTATAACTTACACTTGACTTTGAAAAGTACTTTGTACTATATAATGGGTCATCCACATTTGTTTAAGTACATAATTGGTCTCCCTCATTGGAATAACTATTAATAGGGTCTCTCTCGTTGACATAACTTCATTATGGTACTCTTTCATATGCCTCAGTGATATTATACTATAATTAATTAGATCTAGATGATGTGTCAGTGCTCACTTCTTAGAACTAACACCAATGTACTCCCTCAAACGGAATAACCAATATATTTATGTTTTCTTCCTGTGGTACATAAGCTACTTAGGGTTTCTGACAAAGTGCTCATTGATATTACATAGTATAATATATCTCCCTTTTTGCAAATTGGTATTACTCTGGTAACTTTCAGGAAATTCGGGAAAACACCTCAAGTGACAAGGCGGTTAAATCCTTTAACTGAACGAGTAAATATTATCTCAGAAACCAGCTTCAAAAGCAGTAAGGGTACATCTGAGGTGTTAGAGCGTTTTCTTTCATTTCTTCTAATTAATATGGTACCAATTATTAGATTGGTGTCAAAAATATCGTCTTGTTATGCCATCGTATATGGTAAGTGCAAAGAAAACATTCCAGAGGCAGGATAGTCCTCAAAGTAATTGGTTTCAACAAGGGCTATTAAATTAACATTAGAAGCTTCAAGAGAGCTAGTAAATAGTTCTCTTCGACAATACTGTGAGAAATACGCACAACTAGTTCTCCAAGTACGTCTCATCAAATTGTTGCCATTAATAATAAAATAAATAATAATAATTAAGTAATAAATAATAATAATAATAATAATAATATAAATAATAATAATAATAAATTATATAATGAATTAATAATAAATTAAGTGAATAATGAATATTACTCTTCTGACGAAGTTTAGATGAAGGACTTTCTGTTTTTGTCTTTTTAGGAACTTTTTAGATGAATTGATAAAGTTACTTAATAAGCTGAAATTTAAATTTTTGGCTATAACATTGCTTTATTACAATTAATTAATCTTTTTCATTATTATTATTATTATATATATATATATAGTATATATAATATATTATAATATATAAAATATATGATATATATATAGCAGATATATAGTATTTTCCTTGTTTATAGTATTATATATTAGTTAGTATATTTATGATATATATATATATATATAATAATAGTATAATATATTATTATAATAAATTATATATAATATATTAGATATAAATATATGAATTATATAATTAGATCTGTAACTTTCTCACCGCAGGACATTTTACAACTAGAGATTCCAAATGTTCAATGACTCTGCCGAACACGTAGGGAAAGAGTAAGACTATAAGATAACTAGTCCGATATCATCACGTGTCAGGAATTAGTTCAAAAATTACGCGCCTTAGAAAAATATGCAGATGTTGTCTTTTGAACATTTTTGCGGAACTATGTCAGAAGAACTATTGTTCGTAGAAATTTCTTTAACTTATTATAATATTCAATTTATTTAAGATTTTTTAACTCAACCTTAATATTATCATAATATATAATTTTATATGATATTTAATTTTATAATAGTATATATATTATAATATTATATCAAGATTATTGATAATAAATATACTTATTATAGTAGTATATAGTATAACAGATATATATATATATTTTAAATAGTAAAAAAATATAGTATTATATATATATCTATTAGTAGCCGATATTAGTAGGATATATAATATACCATATATATTATTATATGATAATAGGGTGCTATAATTACTTTAAGCATCAAAAAGGAAATTACAGCTTGTTTGTAGGAAGATTCTCTTGAGTTCTCGCCTACTCTAATTATTATTTCCATATATTATAGAAGTTTTCATTTATCATTTAGAAGATATAATAAAATCAAATCATTTTTAAAGCCTATTTTCTTGTTTTATGTCTCGAGATGAAGTCCAAGACGAGAAAAGAACAATGTGTGAGACTCTAGAATTCCGAATCTCTACACATCATCCTCGCGTAGCAGAGTGCTGAGGGCTGATAATAAATCGGAACCACTTATAAGAGAGTGAGAGAAAACTACGATAATGAGGGCAGGCTTGGCTGCTTATCACCGGCCTGCATGTATGAGATTAAATCGACTCTCTTTGCGTGTTCCTTGTGTGTGCTGTCTGTGTGATCTGTCTCTATGTCTGTCTGTCTGTCGTACCTGTCTCTCTCTCGTCGTCTCTTCCTCGTCTTTCGTTCGGTTCATTCCTCTCTTCCTCTCTCTCTCATTTAATCTCTCTTCTTCTCTCTCGATCTTTGTCGGCTCTCTCTCTCTCTCTCGTCTCTTCGTCTGTCTCATCTCTTTCCTAGGCGCTTGAGACGATATCGTATAGATAAAATATTTTAAAAATCTATCTATCATTTACTATCTAATCTATTTTAATCTATCATCTATCTATCTATCTAATCTATCCTATCAGTCTATCTATCTATCTATCTATTCTATGCTTGCTATTCTAATCTTTATGCTAATCTATCGTATCTATCTATCATATCTATCTATCTCTCCTCTCTCTCTCACTTCTAATTTCTATCTCTTCTCTTCTCTCCTCATTCTTTCTCTCATCTCTTCTCAATGATATATATATAATATATAATATTTATAAGTAATATTAATTAGATTATGACTATGCATTTAGATACTATATATATACTTATCCTATAATCTTAAAGTATAATAGTTATAAGGTGTGTATAGTGTGGCTTGACAGGGAATTCCTCCTGTCACGTTTCCACGTTAGAACTAGTGTTTTGTAGGGCTTTACTAAAACAAATCTTTAATAGTTATTTTTATACATGTCAGATCTTTATCATGTCTTCTTGTCTATCAGTTTTAAATTACAGTGTATCATTGATGAGTTAATTTTATTCGCTCTCAAATTCCAAGTCGACATCATTTTGCCGAGAAGATTATTTAAAAATTAGGGTATTGATCAGATAGTAGCACCTTGCTCAATATTATTTTAGTCGAATACTGGTTCAACCGTCTCGAGGCGAAAATGAATAAAAATCAAAAATCTGTTTAAAAAAAAAAAAAAACTAAGTGATTTTAATTATATTTTTTATATAATAAAAACCTCTAAATATAAAAACCAAGTATAAAAAGCCATAGGTGTTTAAGTCGCGTATTTATGGGGGTTCTTTTTCTTATCTTTAACAATTCAAATATTGTTCTTCTTGTATAATATATAGATATAATAATATATATTATATATATTATATCACGCTATAAAGTAGTTAAAAATAAATGAAACTATTACATAATAAATATATATATATATGAATAATAATTAATTAATATAATAATATATAAATTTATAATATATATACTCTTTCCCTATATAAAATGATATAATAATTAACTGTCCCCTTCAATGTCCCGCCTATTTTGAATCTTTGTACTAGAAAAATATAAAAAGTTTTAATTTTCCCAAGCAGTACAAATTTTTGCGTGCAAGTGGCACGCTGTATGTCGAAATACCTTATGATTCGTTTCCAGCTTCTATAAAGCCGGTGGTTATCTCTGAGGGAGTCTATTCTTACCTCGTCTTCCACGAGAGCATTCACCTAATGCGTAAAATCACATTAAAATTCATAAGTTGTTTAATTTATTTTAATATAAGCTGTGCATTCGTCTGAAATCTTACAATAGCTTGATTATTATTAGAAAGAGGGCGAAAAGTGGTGTGACGGTAATTCCTCTCACGTAGTCTCAAATTGGCATCCTGCTTACCCGGCTTGCAACCATTTGCCGTTCATTGAATCACTGGTTTCCTTCACTCTCCCTGTAATCCTTCTCAAAACCTTCCCTTCGTGGTCTCAGAAATGAAATGCATTCATTCAGCGATTCGGTGATTCATGAAAAAGCGTAAACTAATTAGTTCAAACAAAGTAGAGCTCAGACAATCTGTTCTATCGTCGATAACTCCTTGATTAGTCTTCCTAGGTGAGAAGAGGAGTCGGCTATGGGTCTGTTGTTTTTTCGAATCTGTTATCTTATAAATTACCAAGAATGAACTGTTAGCGAACTATCCCTTAGAGAATCTTCTTAAACTGACCAATTATCCTCTGTTGAGAAAGTTATTGTAAGCTTACTGAATGATACGATATTGATTCAACTCGGCTGATACTTCTTTCCTTTCGCATTCCGGCTCTTGGTTCTCTATCCCTTGCTGCTCTTATTGTGCCCTTCCTCGACCATTCGAGGTGGATGAAGTCTTATTGTTTTCACCGGCCGGGAGGCCTAGAAATCAGGGTGTCTGCATACGGAGCGTGGTGCAATTTCCAACGAACCAAATGAACGATATTCATGGAAGTATTTTTAATTTTCGAAAATTAATGTATTAATGTGGAATAGCATTTTATAGTTTAGGAAGTCCAATGGGCTTCTATCCTTATCCTACACGTGTCCGGTGAGGTCAAATGCAACAATAATTAATAACTTAAGCAATAATTTAAGAAGTACGCAGTTGGCCCTTCTGAAGTGTCCCAGGTCAATCCATACAATAATTAATAAATAAGAATAATAATTCCAGAAGCCGCATGGGCCTATACTTGGACCTGTCCAGTCAACGTGCCATATAATTCAAGAGATGATAAGAATTGAATTATTCTAAATTGTTAATGTATTGGGTTACTGGACAGAGCCTAGATAGGCCCGTGCGGACGTCTGAT
>JABUQX010061239.1:30000-31739 GCA_015478945.1 Trachelipus rathkii
TAGATATAAGGCCCTGCGGCTTCTTCTTAAGTATTATTTCTATTTATTATTTTTATGGTTTGACTAGGACATTCTAGATTGGGCCAATGCGGCTTCTTATTAATAATTTTTATTGGTTGACTGGGACATTCTAAAAAGGACCATGCGGCTCCTTAATTAAGTTTATTCTTATTTATGTAAATAATGTTGATCTGAACATTCTAGAGGGGTAATGCTGTTTCAATTAATTATACTCTGAATAATAATTTAAGAAAGCTGCAATTAACCTCTCTAGAATGTTCCAGTCAGCCCATAATAAATAAGAATAATACTGTAGAAGCCGCATGTCCTATTTAGAGCTGTCTCAGTCAACCAATAAAAAGTAATAATTAAGAATCCGCATTTGCGACTCTACGAATGTCCATCCACTAGGTCAACCATAATTAATAATAGAATAAGATTAATACTGTAAGAAGTCCCTTCATAGGCCTGATCTAGACTGTCCCAGCTAACCAATATGATATAATATAATAATATTATATATATATATTTATATTACCTATAATATATATATATTATATATATATAATATATATATTATCCTGTATAATATATGGCCTAATATATATATATATATATATATATATATATTTATATATATATTATATATATATTATATATTATATATTATATATAGTTTATATATATTATATATATTATATATATAGTATATTATATGATACTATATATAGTATATATATATAATATTATATATATATCATATATTATATATTATTATATATCTATATACATATATAATTATAATTAAAATAATAATTAAGAAACCACATTAAAGCGCCTTCTAGAATTGTCCCACTCCACTCATGAATAAATGATGAATATAATACTTAGAAGCCGCATGGTCCCTTTTTAAGATTGGTTCCCAATCAACTAATAAATTTAATAAGTTTAAGAAGCCGCATTGGCCACTCTAGAATGTCCCAGTCACTCATAAAAAATATGCAAATAATAGAATAAGATATAATACGTTTAAGAAGCCTGCATGGCCTATCTAGACTGTCCCAGTCAATACCAATAAAATTTAATAATTTAAAAATAATTTTAATAAAGAAGCAGCATGTGACCGCTCTAAATTTGTCCAGTTCAACTCAATAATAAACTAAGAATATATTCTTAAGAAGCCGCATGGTCGCTTTTTAGATTGTCACTTTCAAAACAATAAATAATTACATATTAAGAAGCCGCTTCATGTGGCCCACTCTAGAAATGTCTCAGTCTCAAGCCCATAAATAAATATCTAAATTAAGATTAATACTTCAAGCGAAGCCTGCTATGGGCCTATGCTAGAAAAAAGAATCCGCCTTATTCTTATTTCCTCATAGCCAAAATCTACTCCTCGTTCGTTATTTGTCGCTCCTACTCCAGCATTATTCTATTGGTCCTTTTCTAACTAAATGGATGTGCTATATAATTTTTTGTTAGACAATGATTTCAAATAATGGCCTAATACCATAATGTTAAATATAACGACATTATGCAAAACCAATATATATAATTATTCTCAACAAAGTTAACATGTAAAACTTTAGTCTGCATCTGGCCATTAATTTTCAATTTTTTAACCCTAGGCCCTAGCTCTGGGTTCGAAATCTTACAATGGAAACAATGAAACACAACACTAAAGAATGTTACAGATTACGGGTTACAATGCCAATAGTTTGTTGAAAATTGAAAAAAAT
>JABUQX010061240.1:0-7500 GCA_015478945.1 Trachelipus rathkii
TACTGTAAAATTAGAGATGGGCATTAAATTTTATATAAAAAAAATATAAATAAAAAATAAAAAAACAAGTTACAGTATTTCACTACTGTTTCTTTACTTTTCCAACCGTAATAATATTCAATTAAAGCAACAAAGTGGACATTATAAGTGAAGTAAGATGCAGATTTGCTAGATAATTGATGCAAAATCGCAGGGTTGGGGACATTTTTTTGATTTTTTAGTAAAAAAAACTCAATTTTTGATTTTTTTGATTTTCTTTGATTTTATTGGATTTTTTTTGATTCTTTTTGGATTTTTTTTGATTTTTCAGATTCGTGTGACGTCACGGAAATTATATATATATATATATATATATTATATTATATATATATAATATATATTATATAAATATTATATATATATATTTAAAATATACATATATATTAATAAGTTAATATGATATATATAATATGATATATATATATAATTAAGACAGTAAAGAAGACGCAGATCCAATCTAAAGAGTGTCCCAAATAAACCATAAAAATTAAGAATTAAGAATAATGTTTAATAAGAATTAATGTAATTAATGAGTAATTTAATTTAATTAAGGAAGAAACATGTCCTCTTTTCCATACTTGATTTGATCAATTAATTAAATAATTAAGAAATAGATATTAAAAAGATTGCCCCTCTAGAACTCGTCCCAGTCAATTCATTATAATTAATGTAATAAGAATATAGAATTCAGAAGTCTCATATGCTATCTAGACTCGTCCCTGTACAGCCAATAACCTAATCCTAATCAATTAAACAATAATAATTAAGAAAGCCGACTGACCCTCTAGAATATCCAGTTCAACTCATAATAAATATCAAATAATACTTAAGAAGCGCATGGTCCTTTTTAGACTGTCCTGATAACCAATTAAAATTAATAATTAAGAACCTCATTTGGCTTCTAAATCTTATCTCTCACCCATAATAATAATAATAAGAAAATACTTAAAAAAGCCGCATGGGCCTATCTAGACTGCCGCGTTCAACCAATAATAATTAATAATTAAAATAATGAATTAACCCATATTAGATGCCTCTAGAATGTCCAGTTCAACTCATTATAAATATTAGAGAATAATACTTAAGAAGCCACATAGTCCTTTTTAGACTGTCCTAGTCGCCAACAAAATTAAATAATTGAGAAGCCGCATTGGCCCCTCTAGAATGTCCCAGTCACCATATAAAAATGTAAGAAATAAGAATAATTTTAAATAAATAAACTAATGTAATGATGAATATCATTTATAATTAAGAAGCCACATGGGCAAACCTAGACTGTCCCAGTCAACCATCAATAATTAATATTTAAGAATTAATAATAAAACTCGCATTGCGCCATATAAATACATTTATCCATTAATACATTAATAAATAGGAATAAGAATTCAGAAGCCGCATTGGCCTATCTAGACTGTCCCCTGTCAACCCAATAATAATTAATAAATTAAGAATAATCTTTGATTAATTATTAATTGTTATTGGTTAATTGGGACAGCCTAGATAGGCCCATGTGGCTTCTGAATTATTATTCTTATTTATTAATTTTTTGTTTTTGAACTGGGGACAGTCTATCTAGGTAGGCCCATGCGATTTCTTATTATAAATACTATTCATTAATTACATTTTAATTATATTAAATAATATTCTAATTTCTTAATTTTTATGGGTTGAACTTGAACTTTCTAGAGGACCAATGCGGCTTCTTAAATATTAATTTTTAATTGGTCGACTGGGACAGTGGGATTAATGCAATGTGGCTTCTAAAGTATTATTCTTAATGTTATTATTATTTAACGGGGACATTCTAGAGGGATCAATGTTGGCTTCTTAATTATTATTTTAATTATTGATTATTATGTTTTGACTGGGACAGTCTAGATAGGCCATGCTGCTTTTTATTATTTATTCCTATTTATTATTTATTAATGGGGTTGACTGGGACATTCTTCGAGGGACCAAATGGGTAATTCTTAAATTATATTCGCCTTATATTCTAAGGAACTGCATTATTCGACATTCTAGATATAGTCCCAGTACAACCCATAAGTAAATCAGAATAACATCACTAAGCGCCATGGTCTCATTTAGACTCACGCCCAGTCAACCATAAAACTTATAATTTAAGAAGCACGCATTGGGGGGCCACATCTTACAATGTCCCACAGTCATCCTAATAACAAACTACATTAATATGTAATCACTCATACAACACACTAATGTCCGGCAGTGAGGCACTATCTAGATGTCCCAATCAACAACAATAATATATTAGTAATACTACATTAAAATATATAATAAGCACCTTTTTAAACGTTATACGAGTCCAGTTATTCATAACTAAAAAGAATAATACTTAAGAAGAGCCGCAGGTCTTTTTAGACTGTCCCCAGTCAATCAATATAAATTATAATTAAGAAGCCGCATTGCCCCCTCTAGAGTCCCAGTCAAACTCATAATAAATATCAAATAATAATAAGATAGTACATTTAAAAGCCGCAATGGCCTATTCTAGAACTGTCCCGTAGTCAACTAAGTAATCATTAAATAATTAAAATAATCATTAAAAGCCGCATTGACCTCTCTAAAATGTCCCAGTCAACTCAATAATAAATAAGAATGATACTTAAGAAGCCTCATGGGTCCCTTTTTAGACTGTTCCAATCAACCATAAAAATTAATAATTAAGAACCGCATTGGCCCTTTAGAATGTCCCCAGTCAACTCAAATAAATTAATAAATAAGAATGATAGCTTAAGAATGGCCACATGTGGCCTATCTTGAACATCACGCCTATTCTAATCCTCAAAGCCAAAAAATCTACCTCATCGCTGCTTTAACGTTGCACTCTCTCCCACATATCTATGTCTTTTCTATAAGGGTGCTAAAATTGTAGACTAATATTCAATATACTGGCCCTTAACATATCTATTATACAACATTAAGTACAAAAATAATATATATAATTAGTCTGCATCCTGGCATTAATTTTCAATTTTTAAGCCCTAGGCCCTAGCTCTGAGTTCAAAATCTGTACAATGGACACTATAAAACAGCAACACTAAAGATATGTTACAGATCTTAGCGGGTTACAATGCCATTAGTTTGTTGAAAATTAAAAAAATAATTAAAGACTTTCATAATATATATAGTTTTAATTTTAATTTTTACTTCTATTGAAGTTAATCACTTACATATACAAAAAATAAGAAAAAAAAATATAAAAAAATAAAAAATAAAAAAATCAAAAATCAATAATCAAAAAAATCAATGATTTTTTATAAATAATCTGTTTAAACAGACTCAGTTGATTTTTTTCTTTTTGATTTTTTTCGTGCATGCCCTGGCAAAAACGTCAGAAATATTTTTCATAGCTGGCGATCTGCATCTTTCATACCGATGTGTCAATTTTTCTTTAAAATTATTGAACTAAAATAAAAGAAACGGTAAGGGAAAACTTGATTTGGTTATTATAGTATATATA
This sequence comes from Trachelipus rathkii, assembly GCA_015478945.1. Taxonomy (NCBI): domain Eukaryota; kingdom Metazoa; phylum Arthropoda; class Malacostraca; order Isopoda; family Trachelipodidae; genus Trachelipus; species Trachelipus rathkii. Next base: position 3,521 of record JABUQX010061240.1, read on the forward strand.
TATAATATATATATATATATATAATATAAATATATATATATATCTATATATATTATATATATAAATAATATATATATATATATTATATATATATATATATATATATATATTATAATATATATAGGTGAAATTTGGTTTAAAACCAAAAAATCATATTCAAAAACTACAATATGCCTATCGAAAGAGGAATACATTTTGGATCCTGGTAACAATTGTAGACAGGAAATATGTAAAAAAAATAAAAAAATATTGTTAATAATTATAGTAATATGGATTTGAAAGCCAATTTAGAGACTTTTTATTGGTTACTCGTTAAAATAAATGACTTTCTATTAAATTTTGCTTTTTCTTTTTGACTCCAAAATACCCAAGAGTATACCGCACAGATGGTTAGGAGTCGTGGTGTCTCTCGGCCTTCTCGGGGACTACGGGGTAGGGCAATCCCCCCCCCCCTCCGGGGAGGGTCCGCCCCTCCCCCTCTCTTTGTTATTTGGGTGTCGCGGGGGTTCTCCCCCTCCCATACGGGTATGGAATACGTCCTCCCTTGTGTTCCCCCGTCGCTCGAGCCCCCCTACATTGCGTGTAATACCTTTTACTATAATATATTATATATATAACACATCTGTTCCCTGCTCCTAAAAAAAAAAAAATAGCCAATATTTATTTTATTTAGTTTATTATTACTTTTTTTTTTTACATTTTCCTAACCAAAATTTTACAGGGATTCCAAAAATGTATTCCTTTTCGCTGTATGCTATTGTAGTTTTTAGATATTGATTTTTTTTTTTAACAGTTTCCGCAATAAAATTTTGCCAGGATGCCCCATAATTGTATTCCTTTTCCCTGTAGCTATTGTAGTTTTTGAGATATGGATCGATGATGAGTTGTGGCTTTAAACCAGAATATCACCTATATATATATATATATATATATATATATATATATATATATATATTATATATATTATATATATATATATATATATATATTTCTCTCTATCTCTCTTTCTATATAATAATATATATATATATATCTTTGGTGAACTCATGATGTCTCTTTTTAGGAGGTCGTACTCCTAATGAGGAGGGATTCCTAGGTGAGTTGCTTTATAGGATTGACCAATTTCAGGAGGATAGTTCTCTAGAAAGTTACTTCCTAAAATTACCATATTCAAGGAGTGGAACTTTTATCAATCGAATTGATCGTTCTACTGTTTTAGCCATAGCAGCAGCAGCTTAGCTGATTAGAGGCAGATGCCGTGTATTTTGTTCATATGCCGAGTTGTAAGAACTAGAGTAATAAATGTGACAGCCAATCTTGCCATCTTGCCTTAAGCCTATTAGAAGAACACTAGTAAGTTTTAAGTGGGTATTCCACCTATCATTTTCCTACGCGGGAAAATGAGCGTGTTCACCAACTACTTCCTGCTGTGGAAAGTGTTCCAAATCGGTCTTGAGCATCTACTCGGGGATCCCCGTTTCTGCGAGTGTGAGATCTTGGGGAAACGACCAAAGTTCTAACTTTCCACACGTTCCTCACCCGCCATTTATGCTTGAACAGGGAAGCTGCGAGGGAAGCGTCATGTGAAATGTGGTCTTTATTCTATCAATATTTTATTGTAAAAATAACAATTATTTCTCGGCGATACCAACGAATGGAGATCAATCTTGTATTATAACGTGTGCGCACTACAGACAGAAATATTCTACTATGAGTCTTGATTGAAGCTTTATTAGTACTGAATGAATTAACAAAACAACTTCCTACTTTAAATAATAATAAAAAAAGTGTATTTTTGGATAAAAGATGTTCCATTTAAATATTTTGTTTGTAGTTGTGTTAATTTTCTACTATTCAACTTAAGGTTCAAACTTCACTGGCGTTTCCCCTCTCCAGGGATAGATTCCTTGACCTTCGAATCACTAGTATGATTCACAGTTACATAAGCTGCACTAAAGTAATTTTCCTATTATTTTTAAACAAAAATAGAAAAAGAGGAAAATAATCCAAAAGAGAATGAGATTTCCGCAGTTTTATATGTGCCTTTTAAATGTCATTAATCCAGATTGGTAAAATACACACACTAAAAAAAGAGAGTTACTTACCGAAGAGATTTTGAGTCCCGAGGCACAAACAAAGTTACTAACCGAAGAGGTTAAGATTTTTCAACTCTTGAACAAACATACACACAAAAAGTTACTTACCGAAGAGATTAAGGTGTCCCAATTCACGAACAAATCCAAATTAAAAGTTACTTATCGAAGAAATTAAATTAAACTCTTGAACAAACATACACACACAAAAAGTTACTTACAGAAGATATTAAGGTGTCCCAATTCAAGAGCAAATCCATATTAAAAGAGTTACTTATCGAAGAAATTAGGAAGCTTCAACACAAAAACAACGAGTTATTTAACGATAAGATTAGGAGATCCCAACTCACAAACAAACAAATAAAGAGTTACTTATCGAAGAGATTATGAAGTTCCAACGCACAAACAAGCAGAATAGATTAGCGAGTTCCATCATACAAACAAAGAGTAATTTGCAGAAGGAATTAGGATGTCAAAACTTCCAATTAAGCACAGACAAAGAGAGTAACTTACCGGAGAGATTAGGAAATCCCAACCCACAAACACAAACCAAGAGAGTTACTTACCGAAATACTAACAGGTCCCAACTCACGAATATCGCAAACCAAGAGAGCTACTTATCGAAGTAATTATAAAGTCTCCACACGCAAACAAACTCAAACAAATAAAGTTACGTATCGAAGAAATTAGGAAGTGGCAACGCACAAAGAAACATAAAACAAGAGAGTTACTTATCGAAGACATTAGAAAGTCCCGACACTGAAACAAATACAACAAAGAAAGTTATTTACCGAAGAGAATAATAAGTTCCAGCACACAAAAAGTTATCGAAGAGACTAGGATCTTCAAACTCACGAATAAGCTTAAGCAGAAAAGAGATTAGGAAGTCCCAGCACACAAACAAAGTGGTACTTACCCATGAGGTTGGGATATCTCAACTCTCAAACAAGCATAAACAGTTATTTGCCGATGAGGTTATGAAGTACCAACATGCAATCAAAGAGTTATGAGATTAGGATGTCAAAACTCAAAAACAAACACAGAGTTATTTACCAAAGAGATTAGGAAGTCCCAACACTCAAACAAAGTGTAACTTACCGAAAAGATTAGGAAGTCCCAACACACAAACACAGTCAAACCATGAGAATTATTACCGAAGAGATTAGAAAGTTAAAAAAAAAAAATTATTTCCCGAATAGATTATGAAATCCTAAACACAAATAAAGAGTCAATACGGAAGAAATTAGGATGTTCTAACTTACTAACAAACACAAACAAAGAGTAATTTACAGAAGAGATTAGGAAATCCCAATATGCAAACAAACACAAATCAAGTGAGTTACTTACCGAAGGGATTAGAAAGTTCCAACACGTAAAAAAAAGCACAAGCAAAGAAAGTTGCTTATCGAAGAGATTAGAAGTCCTAACACACAAGTAAATTCAAACCGAGAAAGAGTTACTTATCTAAGAGATTAGGAGGACCTAACAAGCAGACAAACATAAACAAGGAACGTTGCTTATCGAAAAGATTAGATAGTCTCAACACTCAAACAAACATAAGCAAAAACAACTATTTACGGAAGGGATTAGGAAGTGCCAACACAAAGAAATACAAACCAAGAAAGTTAATTATTGAAGAGATTAGGATGTCTCAACTCACAAACAAAATCAAACAAAGAGTTACTTACCAAAGAGATTAGGAAGTTCCAAAACATACACAAACGAGCTATTTAAAGAAAAGATTAGGAAGCCTCACACACAAACATACATAAACTAAGAGTAATGTACCAAAGAGTTGCATGTCCCAACCCGCAAACATACATTAATGAAGAGTTACTTACCAAAGATGTTAAGAAATCCCAACACACAAACTAAGGGAGCTATTTA
>JABUQX010061240.1:12500-15382 GCA_015478945.1 Trachelipus rathkii
GTGAATAAAAATAACAAATGCATCCTTTTAAAACATAAACCAAAAATGTGAAAGCAAAATAGCACCAAGCTATTCCATTAAACAAAAAACCGAGTTTACCAAGAAAATTTAGATTTTAATCAACTAGCTACCAAGAAGGTTGTCATTATTTCTCTTAGATGACTTTAATCTTTCTAGCAGAACCAACAGTAGGCAAAGCCATCATATTTTAGGCATGTATTTGTTTCCTGGATTATCGGTGTCCCATCTGTCAACGACTGTCTTTAATGATAACTTTCTTCCTGTTCGTTCTAACAGCGCCCAAGTTATGGAGAAATTCAAAAAAAGCAGGAAAGTGAATTTTTTAAGTGACATCCGCCGCATCCAAAGCGTTCGAATACCTGTCCCAAAGAGTTTCTTACCAACTCTTCGTAATTTTTAGCTTTGTGGTTACGTGGAAATGCCGAACCACTGATTTAAATGCCCTCCAAACAGATAGTTCAAAAGCAGTTAACTTTCTCAAAAGTGTCATCCATCCATCAAGAGTTTTCTGATCTGTGGGCCAATGATATTCCTTCTTTCAGTTTTGCCTCACTTAAAGCAGGGAACTGAGTCCTGAGGATACAAATTTTCTGAAATATAGATTTATTCCATTTCCTTTGAATGAAAAATTGCCAATGTAACTTATATTTAGAGGGGGAAGCAATATCTTTCTTGAGTCAACTAAAGGTGATATTTAACATTTTCAAGTCCTGGAAGTAGTTGCTTCTTTTTGCCCACTTATTCTGTATATAGTGCTTTGTCTATTGCCTTGTACTGTCTAATAAGGCAATAGGATAACAGCAGTATGTTGGTGAATCCCCTTCGAAGTCCCATTAGCGTACCTAAGCAATTTTCAAGTCTCCACAGAGTTGTCCAAACCATTATCGCATATAATCGTACATGCCGATAAATTAAAACTGCATATCTGTCATATGTTTCCTTCCTATTTAGTATGCTACTAGCTAAGAAGGCGTTAGCATACCATTATGAGCAATACTGCTTTCAGACTTGTCTTTGAGGAGTCTATAAAAAGTCTTCATTCCTCTACGGCATGCTGAAACCAAGTTCAGCCATCAAACCTTCAATATTTGTACAACACACACATACTGATCGTTGCATATGCGTGAAGTATTCCTTGATAATCGCACATGTTCTTGTTTTGTTCTATTATACAGAAAATTCCCTTATGTGCATGTTGCGCAACAAATTCCATTGCCGCAGCCTAGATCCTAAGAGTTTCAGCTTGTTATTTTGCTGAATCTAAATCTCTTACTAGATTCTTCGAGCTCTCTTGTGTTGCAAAGAGATGGGGTGTCTCCTTTCATGAAAGATGGAAACGAAGGCACGGTGTTCAAACGATGTTGGTGCTTCAATCTTCCTCAATTGTTTCCCCTCTTCAGGGATATTGAATTCTTCGAAGTCTATTGGTGGCTTAGGCACGGAATGTTCAGGGCCGAATTGCTAGCATGGTAAGTAGGATAAATTTGTTGAATTTGTTTTATCTTGGAAAATCCTTTCGTAACTCTTGTGAGGCAGAATATAGCAAGTCTTCTAAGTGACCTAGTTAGGCTCGCGTCAACTATACGTACGAAATGGCATACTTCGTGATTTTTCTCCACTCATCCACTTAGTCAAATTGGTTTAGCAAGTTATACAAGCTATATAGCTAGCCCAATTTTTGTTCTGGTCCATAATGTGACATCCAAAATAGTAGTAATATGCTTTCTTAACTGTGGTTGTTAAAGACCGGCGACCATTTTTTACAGTGAACTCACCACATATATAGCAAAAACAGTCTGCTGGATTTAGACATTTACGACGGTCTCTATTCATTTCAGAATATCACAATTCACATTTTAAGATGTTAATGAAATAACCACATTCAATCACCCTTCTGACCTGTCTTCAACTAAGAGCATGATCCAATACGAAATTGAATCAGACCATCAAACGTTTCCTCCTTCAACAAGACCATCAAACGTTTCCTCCTTCAACAAGACAAGATTGAACATGAAATAATATTCTCATTTCCTACATTGTTATAATATATATATATAATATATATAATATATATATATAATATAATATATATATTATATATATAATAATTATATATATATTATATATATAATAATATATATATATATATATATAGTATAGGCGTAGGCAGGGGGGGGGCCCTTGCCCCCCCTAAATCTTGGCGAAATAAAAAATTATGAAACCTTAATACTGTTGCCCAGACGACGTTTTTAAAGTTTTAGTAGTAGAAAAACTGAAAATAACAAAATACATTTCCTAGATCTAGAAATAATTCACTAATTACTATAACGTATGTAATATTTTTCTAAAGTTTAATGTGTTTCTGTTTTCATATTGGCTTTAAAGTCAACTAGCTGTGTGCTTTATATACAGCTGGATCCTTCTGACATTATTCTCCGCTAAGAACTTTCAGTATGTCGATTGCATTTGGCGGCTGCCAAAGCTGCTAAATTAGTAACGGAAGGCGTACCCGTTGATTTTCAGCTGCAGACAACACATTAAGATACAACAATTGCGAAAATAAACAGAAATATTACAGCAATTTTGAAGACATATTTATATATATATATATAATATATAAATATATATATAATATATATATATATAATATAATAATATATATACTATATATATATTATATAATATATATATATATATATATATTATTATATATATATAATATATAATATATATATATATAATAGGCCTTGTATTGTTTTAAAACTCCGTCAGTTTTGATTTTTTTTTTGTTTTTTTTTATACAATTGCTTAGTATATTGATACTAACTAACGAATTTCAGTGGTGGATGGAACATGATTTA
>JABUQX010061241.1:0-26832 GCA_015478945.1 Trachelipus rathkii
ACACGAGATCTAGTACGCGGCTTTTTCCAGCGAGAAGCATGAAGAAGAGTGATTTATTTGTGAATAGACCGATCTGTTGTATGTTGTTGGCTATGGTTGTGATGTGTGTGTATTGAGGTTAGTGTAATACACTATGCCGTAAACCTGCAATACGTAAATTTGGCAGAAAATCTCCTACAACGACAAATTTTTTGTGTCGTTTCACGGGTGGCCGAACTAGAATTGAACCCATATTGAGAAGGAATCCCTGTTCTTAAGGTGAGCCCACAAGCTCGCCTTAACCACTGAGCTATATACTATATATATATATATATATCTATATATTATATATATATATATATATATATTATATATATACTATATATATTATATATATATATATTATAAATATATATGGAGTATATTATATATATATATATATATATATTATATATATATATATATCTATATATATATATTATATTATATACCGTATATATATATAATATAATATATATATATATATATATATAATATATATATATATATATATATATATAATACATATATATATATATATATATATATATATATATATATATATCGAGAGAGCGCCCCTAGCTCAGTGGTAGAACACTCGCCTAGCAAGCGAGAGGGCCCGGTTCGAGACTGGGTGGAGCGAGAGAACGTGAGCTATTCTCTATTAACTATAAACTCTAGCTTCGTCTCACTCAGACGTTAATGAGTACATTGTAGTGTGCCTTGCTACTAATGGGAAAGCTTCCCGGCATCCGCGATAGGCCTGCCAGCCAGCGGAATAGTCGTTAGGCCCGTGGAACCCAAGGACCTTTCTCGATGGGTCCCCACTGACAGGTCGTATGACCTTCCTGGGGGAGAATTTATATATAATATAATATATATATATATATATATCATATATATATAATATATTATATATAATATATAATATATATATATATATATATATATATATTATATGATTCCTACACGTTTATATATATTATATATATATATGGAAGAAATTAGATTTAAAGCGGATTTTATTGAATGAAACGTTAATCAATTCAAACGGGCCTCCCACACCGCTATTTTGCTTGTTTACATTTTTGCGTAAGCACGTCCTAAATTCGGCAAGCAAGGGAAATAGCAACCTTACATAAATAAGGAAATTCCTTACGCTTTGTGAGGATTTCTTACGATTTTGCGCTAAGGTTGACAAAAACAGACACAAACTCGAGCATTTCTTACGTCTCGCAGGCACAAACGAAAATGACTTTTTTATATTCTATAGACCGTTTTTGTTATTTCTGCTTATGCTCGATAAGAAATGCTTTCCCAGTTTTAGCACGAATTTCGTGCATAATCGACCGCGATTTCATACTTAGGTTTGCTTTTGTATTCAAACATTTGGAATCAGCTGTTGTGATGAAGCACGTGGATTTGGGATAAACAGAAATAAAAAAAATAACAAATGGTATATATTACAAATAATTAATCAACTATTGTGATGGAGTTTATAGATTTGGAAGAAATTAGATTTAAAGCCGATTTTATTGAATGAAACATTCATCAATTCAAACGGGCTTTCCACGCCGTCATTTTGTTTGTTTACGTTTTTTGGGTAAGCACGTGCTAAATTCGGCAAGCACAGGAAATGACAACCTTAGAGAATTAATTAAACTTCTTACGATTTTGCGCTAAGTTTAACAAAAGCGAACGCAAACTCTAGCATTTCTTACGTTTCGTAAGCACAAATGCCAAAACGAAAACGGCTTTATTTGCGTATGTTTATAAAATCGATTCGTTGATAATCTTAAAAAATATATCAATTATCGATAGTGAAATCTATATAGGCTATCAATTATCGGAAAAATACATTGATAGCGTTATCCCTATGAAAGCGTCAATATTAGCCGTTTAAAATTTTCGGAGCGTAATTTTTAAAGTGTTTCTTTAAAATATACACACAAAATATACGCAAATCTGTATATAAAAAAAAAATCAAATTTTGATACCAATTATTGTACATTAAATATTTATAGTTTTAATACAATATTGACATGATTAGTTCAGGGTCCAATTATCCACAAATACCAAATTATTTAACAATGAAAAATAAAATATTACCTTGCCAAAATGGGTGCAGACGAAACGCAGAAGGTTTATAGCTTTATACTGTGATATATATATATATATATAATATTATATATAATATATATCCTTATATATATATAATTATATTATATATATATATATATATATATATATATTATATATATCATATATATATATTATATAATATATATATATATATATATTATATATCTGTTCTTTTGAAATACCCGGAGAAAATTTTATGGATCCCAAAATTTCTCGCCAAGCTAACCTAAGACCCTACAACAGTCGCTAATCATTCAAATGAATGAAAGAAAAAGCTTACTTCACTAAAATATTATCTTGGTAATCAAGCTTGTTAAAGTTCTTAATATTATTACAATAATATATATATATAATATATATATATATGTATATATATATATATATATATATATATATATATATATTATATATAATATATATATATATATATATATATATAATATATATATATTATATATATATATATATATATATATATATATTATATATATATATATATATATATATATATATATATATATATATTAATATTTATGTTAAATAATCGGCCACATTTATTAAAGTACAATTTATTATTTAACATAGACTACTTCCAATGGTGCTGATCCAAATTGAATAAAAAATTCAACGCAACAATGTATCTGGGAGCGAGTGTAGGTTGTATTACCCCTGTGTCAAGGATCTCTGAAAAACTTTTTTATGGTTTATAACACTGCGTGGAATACCACCATAAAAATCTATGGTAAAATAAATGGTAATAGGTTTAGAAAATGATGATCCTATGAGATATCGATATTTTAGAAAAGATAATCGATTTTGTAATACTCCCATCAAACAACATTGCCATGTCTTTTCCATTAAACAACTTTTGCCATGGTCTTTATATATATATATATATATATATATATATATATATATATATATATATATATATCTATATATATAATATATTATATATATATTATATATATATTATATATATATATATATATATATATATATATATATATATATTAAATATATTATATATATAATTATATAATTATTTGTTGTGAAAACTCTTTTATAAAATAGTTTTTAATTTAGTTCAAAAGACAAATGTGCTGCGCATTCATCGCAATCGAATATAAAAACACATATATATTCAAATATAAAAAAAATAAATTTTGTATATATTATATATATATATATATATATATATATATATATATATATATATTATATATATATATATATATATATATATACTATATATATATAACAATAATAACTATATTATATATATATATATATATATATATATATATATAACTATATATATATATACGCTTATGCTGTATAGTCTCATTACAACATAACATATATATATATATATATATCTTTTATATATATATATATATATACTATAATATATAATATATATATATATATATACTATATATATATATATATGCTCTTAACTACTATATACTGCCCTATATATATATACCGGTATATATATTACCCTACCTGAGGATCATGTTCATAAGAGTCGTATTCTAAGTCTAATTCTTCATCTTTAATTTCAATTTCAGATTTAACATCCATTTTAATATATAAATTTCAATGAAAAATATTCCAAATAATTAATACCCTGTAAACAAAGAAAAAAAATCCTTGATACAATTTAATTAAAATAACTTAGAATAGAAATGTGATCCAAAGTCTTCAGAATATATTAATTAAATATTTCACTTGTTTTGTATTTAGTTTTGAAACAAGTTTTTAAAATTACAATGAAAGAAATTGGGAGGATAACTTCAAATAGTGCTCTATTAACGCTTTCAAAGTTTTATGACTCATTATAACTATTTTTAATGATAAAATTACCTATGGATATGATCTTGTTCAATATTATTAAATAAGCCTAAGTTTGATTACAAATAATTATCGGTAAAAAATTTATGAATACAAAATCAAAGCAAAAGCATTATAGTAGTAGTTTTGTGGCCATGGTGTGAGGGGGTTGGCCGACGCACCGGGTGCGGTGCGGTGCGGTGCGTGGTGCGCTCATTTTGGTGCGGTGCGGTGCGGGGTGCGCTCATTTTGGTGCGGTGCGGTGCGGTGCGCATCGAAATTTCAGCGACCTGGTGCGGTGCGGTGGGAGAAAAAAAATAAAAATTGCGGTGGAGCACGAAAAAAAATAGTGGTGCGGGCCTTTTAATCGCACCGCACCGCACCAGCTTCCCGAAAAATTTCTAAAAATGAAAAAAATGAAAAAAAAAAATTGGGTTGGATATATATATATATATATATATATATTTTTATATATATAATATATATATACCATATTATATATCTTTCTTAATATATATATATATATATATATATATATATATATATACTATATATATATAATATACCCTGCAGGAAAGGCAGGTTTACAAATGTTTAATTTTTGGAGCAAGAAAATTAACTATATAGGATCACTTACGATTAATGCACACACGCTAATCTGCAAATCATTTTCTATTACCGAGGTTTATCAAAATTAACGAGGTGATGGGTAAACAAATAGTTTTCCATTTTCGATGTTCATTGTCCCATCATTAATGGCACAATAACAGATGTAACCGAATCATAAATTTAGAGGAGAGAAAGTGCTCAATATCGTCTCTCTCATCATTTTATTCCTTGACTGTCATTGTCAGACTGAGGATATTAATACTCTCCTCAGAGTTATTACGAGAGGACGACAAACAAGTGTTTGCTGATTATCACAATGATCAACATTAAATTATTAAGATTACAATTATTACAATTGGTTAGAAAATAAAATTATCATGGGATGGGAAGACATTTATTTTATCATCAAAGCAAAAGTACTGGCAGAGAGATTCATTATTTCAGAGGAACGTCATGTATTATTGAAAGTTAACAAATTTTAATTCTGGCCTGTATTTTATTTAGTTCCTTCTGAGCCATGGTCGAATAGTTAAAGTGTGTCGCAGTGACCTATATTTTAGGAGAACTTCGCTGACTCTTGTTTGAGATGTTACAACATTTCTAATGTTGATGATTGACAGAGTTTGTGTTGTTCACTCAAGAAAGAAACAGAATTTTCTTTATATTGGCACCAGCATTCTTTGCGAAACTGAGTGTGAACATCATCTGGGGATATAGGTTTCCTTTTCGGCAACATTCCATTAAATACGTCACTGAGATATTCACCTGTATGACGTTCAGTGAGAGGTTCAGAGCACGACACAAATTTGGCTTTTGAAATAATTGTCAACGGCATGACTACTCAGAGAAAACAAAGGAACTGCTGATTGAATATCTGACCATTCGTCGGTGGAGAAAGCTAACTTGGATGATTATTTGATAGAGGTTATTAATTCTGAAACTTTATTTTTAACTCTATCATACTTTTTCTTTCAAATAATGTCTCTGAGTATTTCCTTTGAGTAGTGTGTTGAAAGAGATCGATACTTTCGTTAGCCACAAAGCCAAAAATTTCAACGTGACGAAACAGATGATCATTTCTATAATTTCTGTAAATTTACTATATCCATCCTTTATGACTTTTCGTTTTCATTGTCCAATATATTTGTATTTTATATTAGTTTCAAAGGTAATCTGATTCCTTGTTCTTAAACCTGGAATTGGGATCCTTTACTCTTTTTACTCATTTTAATTTCTACATTTTCCTTGTTTGTAGATAACTCTTAACCCAAATGTTATTCTTTCTTTCCGAGAATAATTACGATTGGAAAGTGTACGGTTTTAGATGTCATGGGAAACAATATCGGTAAGTTGATTTCGAGCAGGCCTTCTCGCAACTACGAGCCTATTGCTAGATTTCGATTGTGGCTCAAATTACTGTCACTACCTTGAAAGACGCAACTAGTCAGCTCATTAATCAATTTCTCACAAAAGTTTGTTAAATTTTTCACAACAGAGTTCCGTGGAGACATTTTTCTGTCCTCATTCAAAAGGTTTCCCGGTGCGAATCAAATAATTTATTTTTAATATTTTGAATAATAGAACAAAGTACGAATATATATATATATATATATATATATATATATATATATATATACTTATATATATATTATATATATATATACTATATATATATATATATATATATATATATAGCAACATAGATAGATAGATAGATCCAATATACTCTTTACCTGCCTACATATATATATATATATGCTCGCTGCCTTAACCAGCAGCAACCAGCCCCTTATATGCGCATAATATATACTACTCACGTCAAAATAAACACCACAAGGGTACGGCAGGGAAGGGGCGAAAAGGTTGAAGAACACTTGAAGACTTACTTGTGGACAATGACCCAATAGCATGGTGGATTTCTCCCCAGAACCGTAGGTTGATAGAGTTTAAGCCCAAGGTGCAGCTAAAGGGTCTCGTAGTAGGGTTCGGAGGTTCGGCGCTGCAAAAACACAATGTTGGTACGAATGGCTACACCCACGCGTGCAGTGGTGGGTCTGTCTGCAATATCGTGTATGGCCCAATCTGGCACGGATGACTACCTGACACCATCCTGGCATGCTCTCGATGAGTGGGCGAATGTCCTGGGCAGTGATTTGATCCCTTACACGTCGTGCAGTGCCTATCATAGGTCCAGGAAGGTTCATGGGGGTTGCAGCTGTCAGATCCGACGTTTCAGAATATCCCACAAACCGATTGGGTTGAGGTCCGGACATATGTGGCCCTCCAACGCCGTAATTTGAACCGTCCTAAGGGTAGTTTTTCACACATTTGGGCCTTGTGGTCTTGCATTGTCGCCTGCATTAGGATGAAAGTCACCGATATAGAGGCATATGGCGACTTAGCAGCAAAACCAAGGATGTCGTAGCTGTGACCTTACCTTACGGCTGCAAGATGCCTTCATCGAAGATGTTCAACTCCGTAGGCCCCAATAAAGAGATGCTCCAGACCATAGCCGACCACCTTCGGTGGCACCTGCAACTTTGTGCATTGCGCGGAACCTCGTCGGTCGTCGGTATACTCGCTTTGCCTTCCGGGAGCGTACAAAAGACCTCTCGACTCGTCGTAGAGCACCTTTACCCAAATCGTCGACCGTCAATGGATGTGTTCTCAGGCAAATGCCAGTCACGCCCTTCAATGTGCAGTGGTGTGCGGTGAGCCTATGGCGAGCCTCGGGCGACCGGTAATTATATTCCGCAAGGCGTCGACACTGCTGCTGTACTCACCCTGTTGCCGTGTACCTACGCCAGCATAACTACAGATGTCATGCCATTGTACAGCACTCTCGTAACTATACACTTGGAACATAAATAGGTCTTCAAAAGGGTGTCGCTGGCTTCCCTGGGCTTTACTTGTTCTAAATGGGAGATCATGTGTCCAGGAGTTTCCTGGTACCCGTTAGACCACCCGTGCAATCGTTGTGTGCTTCCGAACCATCGATCAAGTGTCCTATACCCGTGTCCTTCGGCGTGGTGTGTTTGTTATACCATACTACGATCTCTTGAGTTGGCTTTTCTAATCTCAGCATTTATCGGGTCGCTACGTGCGTGAATGATTACTGCTCGATTATGCCCCCGACTTTTAACCTACCCCCACTACTCCCAGATTTAGTTACATGTTTATGTTTTCCTAATTATCGCAGTGACCTTTCATGCAGCCAATTCTCTGCGGGGTGATTACATAGTTACACTGACGCTGTGTTTGTGTTGGTGTGGGGTTTCATGGGGTTAGGACCTTACACTGTTTCCATACTGGCTGACAATGTACACTACTAAGTGCGTTATTTTTGACGAAAGTAGTGACATATAACATACCATATATATATATATATATATATTTATATATATAAATAAATAGATAATCTATATTCTTATATATATATATATATATATATATATATATATATATATATATATATATATATATATATATATATATATATATATATTTCTCTCATATATCTCTATATTCTGTAATCGTTGATAGGATGAGTAGGTTCATTCCATCTTCAACTAAATCTTTTACCTCCCCCAAAATCCATGGTTCAATGGAGCTTGTTCTCGCGCCATTCAGGAGAGAGACACTGCGTATCGGGCATGGAAAAACTCTCATTCTCCTATTACTCTTACTAATTTTCATTCTGCTCGGAATCGTTGCAGGGATACTATTCGACGAGGCTAAGCGCATTTTCACTGATATGAGGGTGCGACAACCTGCCCAAGTTTCTCCCTACTGATAAGAATTTCTGGCCCCCACTTTAAAAACTTCCTCTAACAACTTTATCAAATCTACTTGGCACACCACCCCTTATTCGCTCTGACGGTTCTTTTGCTAACTCTCCTTCTCAAAAGGCCAATCTCTTCGGCCTCCCTTTTTCATCTAATTTCTACCCTACCCACTGATTCTATGTCCTCCTCTACTCGCTTCTCTCTCCAGGTTTTTATGTCTTTACCTGCAGGTTGCATGATCGTATGGGATCCTGAGATCTATGAGTGTCAGTAAGGAAGGTGAGTGGCCCGGATGGCATTCCCCTCCTCGTGGTTTGAGAAGTGTGCCTTCTGAGCTGGCTCCTGTACTAGTTCAACTCTACTCTCTGTGTCTTAATACTAATATTTTCCCTCAGTGTTGGAAACGCACATATCAACCGATCCCGAAAAAAGGTAGCTGGATCCTTCAAACTATCGCCCCATAGCTCTCCCACTTGGCATGAGTGGCCCCCCTTAAGAGATTTTTGAAACTCTTCTTTTTTTTTCCATGGCATCATCTACTGTAAGTTTTGATAAACTGCATGTACATCATCAGTATGGCTTTCGTACCTCAGGGTCAACTGGGCGAACGCCCTTTCCTATCCCTAAATGATTTATGGTCTTCAACCCTTAAGGGATTTTAAGGGTCTTGCGTGGTGCGCTTGACATATTCAAAGCTTTTGACCTGGTTTGGCACGCGTCACTGCTCTCCAAACTCTCTTTCTTTGTCCAAGCTCCTCTCCTTCTCTTTGCTTACTCTTGCATCTAGTTTTTCTCTCCGATGCCGCTATATCCCGGCACTCGTTATTGGGCAACCTGCTTCCTCCTTTCCTGTTAACTGTGGTGTTCCGCAGGTTCTGTTCTATCTCCAACATTCCACAACACCATCCAACGTCTCCTCAACTGTACTTCTTTCTGTTTCACTCTTATGCCCATTTGAATCAACCACAACAGTCTATCTCCCTCTTTAAATCTGCTCCCTCATTTTGCTTCTAGAGTTGCCTCTCGTCTTCAGCTTTCCGATTCTATTCTTGCCGATCTGGATGGGATTTCCCGGTGGGATCACCGCAACCTTGTAAAATTCAACTCTTTAAAAAATCAACATATCAAAAATAACCTGTGCTACTTTGTATTTCCTTCGACGGCTCGTCCTCTGTGAATAACATAAACATTCTTGGTCTTAACATAAACAATAAATTGTCTTGGAAACCTCATATTTCAATGGTTGCTAAGATAGCCTCAAAGAAACTGGGAGTTCTGTTCAGGTTACGGGAATTTTTTTCCTCTGCACAGCTGCTCCAGTTATATAAGGGACATATTCGCCCTTGTATCAAGGTACTGTTCCCCACATTTGGGAGGCTTCGGCTCCACCGCTTGTGAATGATTGAGTCTAAAGCTAAGAGACTAATAAAGCCATGTCCCCTACTTTTAAAACTCTACTGACTTCCCTCTATCTCTGCGACGACGTTGGCCTTCTCTCTTTTCATATAGGTACTACAACGGTAGATGCTCAGGGGAGTTGGCTGCTCGCATTCCACCTCCATTGCGTCACCCTCGCAATACAAGAACACAAGGGGTGCCATGCTCTCGCATGAATTTTGCGTGAGTATTGAGAACCCCAGACTTGTTCGTCGTGGTGCCTCTTTTCTTTCCAGCTACTTCTGTTTTTCCAAACTCCTTGCCTTCTTCCGTTTTTCCAACTATATTTAATCTTCCTCTCTTTTAAAGCCCACGTCTGACCTCAGAGATTTGCCTTAGGCTGGGGATTGGGTGGGTTTCTTTGTTTTATTTTCACCCCCTCCTTGAAAGAACGGCCGTGGTTATTTAAATGCATAAAAATATATATATATATATATATATATATACATATTATATATATATATAACTTATATGCTTATATATATATATATATATATATATATATAACAACGCTATATAACCTATATATATACTCTCTTACTATCTATATATATATATGCAGTGGCGTATCCAGAAATTTTTTCCTTTATTACATTTTCTGAACTAAAAATTTTTAAAGTATCATATCTGTTAATAATATAAGGTGCAGAAGGTTAAATTAATTTTCTATAATTCGTCGCTTTGTCGGGAACCCAAATCTCAGTAAGTCCTTTAGTTAGAAAGTAAAACTGAAGCCATCAGAAAAAATGCAACATTAAAATTTCAGTAGATTTTTGGAATGTGTAAGCGTATCAGAGCTGAGTAATGAAATTTGCTGCTTACCAAGAATAACTAAGTTCCAAAATACAGACCGTGGCACGTTCCTACTTCGACCCACAAACTTATTATTGTATATCCATTTTTATACACATTTTTGGATAGTTTAATATCAGCATTGGAAGAGGTTTTAAATCATAATGAAATTATTTCTTCTTGCAATTTGTCATGGCCACCAGGCAGGTGTATTATTGCTATATGAGAGAGATAAAAAGATTGTGTAACATTTTACGAGGAAGTCTCGAAAGTCTAATAGAAGATTTAGTAAATGCAGGGAATGGGATTTATGGAGTTGAAATGGCATCACAGTACAGATCGTCCAAAAGCAGCAATAGACGGACTAGTTTCATGTCGCAGTCACAATTTCAAATATTTATCTTGCTGCAAATACTGGCCATTTGCCCGTGTCAACTGCCAGTAGAAAGGAAACACTTAACATTAAGACTTCTACAAAAGCTACTTGAAATACTATTGGAATCTGAAAGACTTACTGGACTTTCCTCTACATACATCTGAGAAATATTAGGCTTATAAAACTGAAAGTTCTTTCTCAGTTTTTGCTCACTCATGCCCGGCGATTAAAGTTAGCAATTTGGTAAGATGATTTTAGTATTTATATAAATTACTCCATTTTTTCTATTTAATATTTGGTCCTTCCATATATATATATATATATATATATATATATATATGTATATATATATATATATCCTACTTATAGATAACTTATATATTAATATATATATATATATATATTTATATATATATATATATATATAACTGCTCAGTTTCAACTTCACCCAATGTCTTCAGACCAAGTGTATTAATATATATATATATATATATATATATATATATATATATATATATAACATAAAAACTTCAAATATAAATATATAAAATATATATATATATATTTAATTATATATATTTTAAATATAATTTTTTAAAATATATATATATATATATATATATATATATATATATATATATATATATATATATATATATATATATATATATAACTTAATAACCAACCAGCATATATATGCTATACTTCTATATATATCATAACATATATGTATATATATAGCATATATTTATTTATTTATTTATTACATTATTTATTTATTTATTTTATTTATTTTATTTTATTTATTTTATTTATTTATTTATTTATTTATTTATTCATTTTATTTATTTATTTATTTATTTATTTATTTATTTATTTATTTATTTATTTTATTTTTATTTATTTATTTATATTTATTTATTTATGAAATAAAATTTATTTATTATAATTTATAAATAAATAAATAAACTAAGCATAAATAAATAAACAAATAAGCATATAAATGGAAACACTGAATAAATAAATAAATAAATAAATAAGCTAAATAAAAAAATAAAAAAACTTAAATATATAAATAGGTAAATAAATAAAAGAATCACTAAAAAATAAATGAAATAAATAAATAAATGGAAAGCTAATTAAATGATATGTATAACCAACCTTCCTTCTTAGCAGCCTTAACCAGCAATAATATAATATATATATATATATAACCTTAACTACTCTGCTGTAACCTTAACCAACAACAGCATACAACCATAACACATATATCTAATCTATATGTATATATATACTTATATAGTAAATCCATTTTAAACTCATTTTTATATATATACTTATTTTCAATATTTTTAAACTTTTTCTCAAGAAAAAAATAGTTGCTGGAATTGTGGTTACAACAATTTTAGCTTATCACTTTATAGTTTACAAAATTAAAGATATCGTACGGTGTTGTTAAAGCACTGCATGCAAAAATGTTTATAAGGTAGTTTGGAAAATAGATAGCAGGAGTATGTTTCCAAGATTTTACCAGTGGAGTACATGTAAGGTTGAGCACATAGCTGTCAAGTTTGAGTTAAGAAAGAAATCAAAGAAATATGAGATAATATCACGAGAAAAATAAGCACCAAAAATATTAAAGACAGAAGGTTTTGAGTCATGTGTTTTCCGAAAATGTTATGGCTGTGTGAAAGATCATGTGGAGTGGAAAGATGGAGGAACTGAGCTTTTTTGAATAATTGAAAAAACCTTGTTCTCAATGCTCCAAGAAATTCGAGAAGAAAGATCAAGATGCTGGATTGATTAAGGTAACAAGGGTGGGCCATTTGTTTGAAGAAAAGGACTTCTATAAAATAGAGGGAGTAATGAAGGTGAAGTCGTCAGCATAGGAGTGGATATGTAAGATAGAAGTCTTTTATGAAAGTAGAAAGAAGTTCGGGATAAAACAGAACCATGAGTAACACCACTATTTATAGATTTAAGGTAGGCAGTGGCATTCTGCAAAATACTGAAAAGAAAGAGGAACAAGAAATAGAAAGACTGAAAAAGATTGCCAGTAGAGCGCTTCTTACAGAAAGCCGCATTGGCGAGCAGAGAAAAGATTAGAATTGAGATGTTTTCAAATCTTCCTACTAGGAATAGGTTCGAAACTATAGAAAGAAAAGAAGTTGGAGAAATTTGGCAGTGGAAGGTTAAAGGGCAGTTATTGCAGACGAAAAATACTAAAAAAGGGCAAGATGAAAAACCTAGCAAGTTAAGATTTAACATTTTTTGAAAAATATCACATATGACGACTGAGGAGAAGGAAATGGAGCCAGATAGATTATTGCATTTTCTACTGAAAAGAATTTTTTTAGTATCATGGAGAAAAGATTTGCACGATTGCGGGGTGATATATAAGTTGCATAAGTTTCTGGAGTTTGAAGATGACGATAATTCACTATGGCGAATAGCATGAGAACAAGCAGAGTTAACAAACAGGGTTAAACCAAAGGATCTATGTTTAGTTGAAGGTAAAGATCATGGGGTGCACGCCTCCATCCATGCCAGAGAGAATTATTCGAACTTTGCACACTCCAAGGGACCCTTTCCAAGGAGCTGTAGTCATTCCATGGAAATCAAAGAAGTGCGACATGTTAACCCAGAACCAGAAGTTACACCATAAACGTTTGCCTTCGTAGGTCAGGGGTATTTCTTATGGAGATTTGGAGCAGAGATAGAACAGAAAACAGAGATATGGGAGTGATCAGGAGGAACCCAGAGGAGGAAGAAGTTTAACAGAATAAGGAGAAAAAATGAGAGATTAGGAAAAAGTCCTAGAATGTTGGGTTTATCTCAAAGACGATCAGAGATACGAGTAAGGGAGCTGCACTAACTGCTTAGGAGTAATTCTGAATAGAAAAATTTATTGCCAGTTCCATCACTATCTTGAAAGTGGAGAAAAGCAATTATTTGTGGTGTTTGAACATTCAGAAACATGAAACGAGAATGATGATCCCAGAAACTATTAGAGAGAGAATGTGTTCCTAGTTTATTATGACAGGTTAGCTTGAGCCATTAGGTAGAATATTAGGGAAAACTCCAAATCAAAGACACAGGAACAATCATTGCGCACATTGGCACAACTGCCTTTGTTTGAAAATTGAGGGAAGAAATGGTAGGAGTCAACAGAGTAGAGTTTAAAGTCAGAACGCTCAAAAACCTAAGTTTCGGTTTAGGAACATAAGATGAGAGTTTGAGAGGAGGGAGGAGAAGGCCAATGTTCAACAAATGAAAAATTCAGGTTCAAAACTAAGAAGATTGCAGGGGCATGAAGAAGGAGACCAGTAAATAAACTTGGCCTGCAATTCCGTACGACGGCACCAACTCTCATCCCAACAGAGCCGTCTGGCGTGGCCTTTAATGGTGACGAGGGTGGGCTGGATGAAGGGCTATTTTACAGGAGCACCCCATATGGGCTTCTTACCGAGACTAATCGCCGTAGCTGCCATTTTAATACATAATTTTTTATTGCTTTCTTTTTTAAATTAATGTTGTCTATAATTGTATTTTATGGTGTGTGATAGGGAAAACTTCCTACTCAATAAAGGAATAATGGATATGAGACGCAAAGGGAGGGGAGCAATTAGTGCTGGAGTGTCTGGGATACTCCTAGACTCCATATATGCCCCAATGGTGGGTAATCGCATTGCTTCATATATATATCTTATATATATATGCTATAACTTATATATATATATAACAACAACCCTTATATAACTTTGCTAACTGCTATGCTGTATCTTAGCAACATATAGCCTTATATATATATACGCTGCTGCTCTCCTCACACTCTGTAGCGGAAGCGAATACTTCCAGTTAAAGAAGTAACCACTTAATAGTTGTAATTTCACTCCCTCCAAATACTGCGTTTTTGATTAAATTAAGATAATAAAGGTAGGAGAAAATTAGCAGGTGAATACACCTGCTTTAGTTACATTTCCTATCCAACTCTTCTTCTTTCAACTGAGACTTCAAAACTGGAGAAGAAGTTGATAACACTGCTAGAACACCAAGCCTTCTCCTAAGTCCAAGGTAAAAAGTGGGACTTTGCGGCCAGTCACTAATTGCGTTAATTGTGGGGTGTGAAGTCAGTAAAAGATTTTGTTATATAGCAAATAGAAGACAGAAAAATAGCGAAATAAGGGATAGCTTTTTTATAGGGAAATGATAGCTTATGACAGTAAAGTAAAGACTTTTTCCTTTTTCTTATCCAAGTTTAAGATTTTAAAAGACAAGTACTTAAGAAGATTTATTAAATATAAGTTTTGTTATTTACATTAAGATACTGAGGAATTTCAGTTATGGGACAATTTGAATTAAAGGTTTTATATATAAACAATAAGATACTGACGAATTTCGGTATCTAATGTTTATATGTTTATATTTGGTTATATTTATATAATACAACTTTGAGAGACTGAGGAATTTCAGTCTAAGAATCTTTATGATTAATTTTAATAATTGAAAACATTTTTATAAAAACTTAGGAAATATTATGATTTATATTTAAACTTAGTTATATTGAACTGAGATTTGAACTGATTCGTTTTCTTGAGATTGAATGAAATTGATAATGTGTCAATTTAGTGATTTTTATAAATTTGGCTGATTTACTTGAGAGACTTAACTTAGTATAAAAGCAGAGCCAAAAGCAAAAACAGAAGCTAAAGCAAAAATCAAGCATAAACAGATGACCTAAAGTAAAGACAGAGGCCCACATAATTAGAAGGGGGAATATTTACAAAACACAAACTAAAATAAAAAGTAGTGGGTCCAGCACAAACAAAAACAACAAAATAAAAAACCCTATAAAAATAATAAAAAGTTTTAAATAGGCATTAGTTATGACTTGAATTATTTAATTATTATAATTATATTAATTTAATTTATCTTATAGGTTTTGAAAGAAGATGCCTTACCCTATGTTACAGAATGTTTGGAGAGTCTTTATCTTAATTGAAGATTGGGACATTTCATCAAGGACAAGGAGACAGATTGCATGGGTAGGGTACTGGAATTAACTTATTTAGTTTAAGAGATGTTGCTCCTGGTGTATGGGATTCTTATGATGAGAAAGTTATTCTCAGTTTAAGTATATTATATTGGAGTTGCTATTTATAATTTAAAGACTAACACCTTTTTGAAATTTTATACTCTCCCTTTAGGTCTGTATTTATTTGAATCTGGGATAGAGCCGTTTTAAGTTATAACAATCGGCTTCAATTATTATAAAACTCTTGGTTTTATTGATAATACTTTGGAAATTTATTAAATCATTCAAATAAATAATTATTTACTAGAACAGAAGAAAATATATATATAAAGATATGGGTTAAGAGTCCAGAATTGGAACATTTTGAGCATTTATAAATATTAACAATCATTTTTATTAAATAATAATAAATTTGCTTTAAGATTAATTATACCATTTTCCAATTCATTGGAATATTTTCCTTAAAATTAAATAAGAATTTTACCAGTACCAAAACTTAATTCTAAATTTAACCATTAAATAAGTATGTCTTAGGTCACCTCTATATTCTCCCCCACTAAGTCTAAAACCCCCCCTCATTTTCGACAACATTTTATTTAAATGGAGGAGCCTTAGATCAAAGGGAAAACACAGAATGGTAACAAGATATTTCAATAATAAAAATTAACAAAATAATAATAAAGCAATGGATTTCATTATTTTCTCAATAAATATATACAAAAATAATATTACAATAAATTGATTAACTCTGGGTAGATTAATTCTTACACTTTGGGTAATTTTTAATTGGGTTTTGGAAAACATAACATTTTGATGCTGGAGCAAAAGAAATATTTGGCTCTTGCCCAGGATTTTTATACATATCATTAGAATAATAATTAACAGGAGGCAAGTTATAAACATAATAATTATTTGGATACTCTGGATATTCATCCGATGTGGACGGCTGGACATATACTTGAAAAATCTCATCGGTGGATAGAACTGAAGGCGAAGGTAACAAAGGCGGCGATCTAGTAGGTTCAGGGTTAACTCTCGGTGGAATTGGAAATTGATCTGGGAGTATAAGGTTCTGGTCTCCTTTGGACCTTAGTTTGGTTGTAACCTGGCGATTTGGGTGTAACCCATCAGAGATCAATGGAGAATTACTCTAATCTCTGTGTATTCTTTTCTTTTTTAAAAGTATACATGTTCTGCATTGGCAGAAGTACCAAGTATACTAAGACCTTAGAGTTGATGTCTTTAACCTTTTTAGTCACCTTTTTCTGCAACCTCTGTCGTAAGTGCCCATTCTATCAAAATTCAAGTATAATTTATATTTTTTTCATTAACTATTGATTCTCTTTACGAAAACAGCCACTTCGGAAGAACCAACTATCAGCAATTTTGCCATTACGAGAAAAGGAAAATAAAGATTTATGTAAAGATAGAAAGATTAGTGAACGATTCTTTCTGTGAATTATATAAACGTGGATTAATAAGCAGTATAAACATGTAATTATTAAAATAATTAATAATTTAATAATATTTCTTTAGTGTACTAACCGATACCGATACTAAATTTTGATTAATTTCATTTGTGTAAACAAGCTGTCTGAACGTCAAGATTTAATATGCCGATTGACGATAATTTTTACGATGAATATAAGTTTTATCAATAAAAATTGATAAAATTTTTTAAGGTATGAAATCATGTTAATACTTTAGAAAGGCACATCTCAGATATCAGTTGTGTAATTTCACAACGGATATTGGCGATGTACATAATTAATATTTTCAAGAAGGAGTAAAAATAGTAAAAAAAATCACTATTTTTAAACCCATGGGTACGATACCAAACAGTGTTCTTTATATGATCCTGAATCTTCTGAGGAGTATTTATGCATTTTATTTTTATCCATCAGCAGCTGCATCTCCCCACATAGAATTCGGATAATCTGAAATATGATACTTTTTCTCTCTCCTCCCCTTGCAACATCGTCATGTACCATGCCAAATAAGAATAAGTTAGGTTTATTATACACATATATATATGCATAATATAGGCATACATACATATATATAACATATAATATATATATATATTAGTGATGCACTTCACATATTATATATATATATATATATATATATATATATATATATATATATATATATATATATATATATATATATATATATATATTATATTATATATATATATATCATATATCTTCTTCTATATATGAGTAGTTTTGTAATTTCATGCTGCGAGGACTTTTAGGTAAAGCATGCTTTTATTGCAATAATGCAATAGTGGAGGTATTAAAGATCAATTGGAAAGTAAGACAGTTTAAAGAGTGTAAAGCATGATTGATTTTAATTTTTCAAAAGAAAGAAAAAAAATCTTTTCTAACTCGGAGATTGCCGAGTACATTTACGTTTACTTATTATTATAAGTTACTTATTATTATAAAGAAGATTGAAAAAAATATCATTATGAATTTAAATTAGGGGACAAAAAATAACAGAAGTATTTTTTAGAAAATCGTAAGATTTATTTTTAAGTTTATGCACTTCAATAGTAAAAATATTTTTATTTTATGTTTCCCCTGTTTCTGCGTTTTTCGGAACTTAGTCATTTTCAGTTATGTTATGAATTTATTAGTTGTTTATGTAGCACCAGAAGAATTTCTGCAGTACTATTTAAGAAATTTATTTGTTAGGTTTTAAGAAATGTCTAAGGGACGGAACGGCTCCTATCTTGGGCTACACACTCAATTTTGTTGCCAACTCGCCGAACCAGTCTTCGTAATGTAAGATCAGGGAGTAAATTATTGTCTTTTAGAGCAACAGCTCCCAGCACCACTGTGGCTGGCAAAATATCTCCAGGTATTACTAAGAAAATGATAGGTTTTGTACAAAAGTGGTTATTAAAAAAGTGTAAGGGGATTTCCAAGTATGAATCCACTGAAACAGTGTGGTCACGTGTTAGGCCAGAAACGGCGTGTATACCAATGTCCTTAGAAGGTTTCAGGGTATGTTTCAATGTTTGAGGAATTTTTTCACTACTAATTAGACTAACTCCAGCCCCACTATCAATTACACAACCCTCAAATTCAAGACTATTTGGTTGAAACGCCACGGTTATTTTCAACAGATTAGAGGTATAATGTTTACAGTTTACGTTCACTGTGCATACCCTACTCATTAATTCTTTTGGAGCTTTGGTCAAGACTACAGGAAGGTTTGTAGATATAGTAGTGTTCTTAGAGTTAGAAACTAAAGGAGACGTTTCTTTGATTTGTAATGTATCGTCTTTTGAACTGTAAATGGATTTATCATTTGTAAGTGAGTCTGTTACTGTACTTCTCTCCACTGACTGACTCACGTCAGTGGGGATTGAGAGTTTAAAGGTGTAGACGGATTCTGTTTCATCTTTGGAGGAGATTATCTGTAATAGATATTACTTACTGCACTAACATTGTGCTCACTAGGAGATGACCCACGTGCATTTGTGCCTGAGAGTTCTGTGTTCGTTGTGATGGAGTTCTCTGAGAACAGTTCATCCCTGGGTGAGGCCCACGGCAAAAGGGACAAATAGCTTTACGAATTTTCTGGGGAGAAGACGAAGGAGATCTATGTGACCTGCAATTAGACTTTACATGGCCTTTCTTTCTGCAATAGCTGCAGATTCTCAGATATTTATAGCAATTATGTATATGATGACCGACCTTTGTGCAGAAACTACACACCAAGGTTTTACGATCGACAGTGTCTAAGTGTGACATTTCAGGATTAAAGGTTCGGTTATTTTTATGTGAAGGAATTCGACGGTGGTTGTCGCGGTAATAACGACTACCCCCGCGATTTCTAGGCAATAAGTTATTAGCAAAGTCCTTGGAAGGGTAATAAGTTTGCCTGTGGTTATTTACTGAATGTGCTGTTATGTTCTGTGGAGAAGAATAATTGTGTGTGGAAAGTATAGGGGAATTATTAAACTCGTTGTTTTCGACATTCAAAAATTCAGCGTATTCCACTATGTCTTCCCAGGAAGTACGACCATTGTTATTAAGTTTTTTTCCTTTTAGGTACTGTCTGACGCCTTGTTCAATATTTGGAGGAAGGCTGTGAAAAAAAATGGTGTGGAGAGATTCATGACCGCACATATCCAAACCATGATAAGCGCGACTAGCCAAATGTTCTAATCTGGTGGCAAACCCACGAATACTCTCATTTCTGTAACGACGGGCAGAATTATAGGCCTGTAAATGATATTCTTTCATTTTCTTTTCTTCGTCTTCATAACATTGGATGAGAGTTTCCCGAACAGAAAAGTAATCTTTATTGTCTTTGGTGACCCTACGATAGATTTGAAAGAATTTACCCTGTACTTGTCTGCCGAGAAAGTGTAACCATTGAGAATATGAATTTGGATATTGGAGCCGACAGTAAGCCTCAAAATCCTTTAAATATGATAAGAAGTTTTTCTCGGTTCCTAATTTAAATTTACCCGGGTCAACTATTTTAGATATCTGTAATGTCTTGAGCGACTGTGTCAGGTAAAGAATCGCTTCTTCCATCTTGTCAATTTTTTGTTTAAGGATGGGACCCGAGTATATGTCTGGGGGAAATGTTGGTTTAGCATTTCTTTGTCTTTGAGAAGACCATCTTTGGGTATTATTATGGGCCAAATTAGGCCTTTCCACCTGATGTTCATCCCTATGTGTTATGGATATAGGTTTATCGTTAGGAATCAAAGGAAAAGAAGTATGCTTATGGGATGGTAAAGAAGGCTTTGGGTGAGGTGGCTCATCTAAATTTACGAGCAGTGTGTCCTGTGATAAAGGAGTGTGTTGAGGATTAGTATATTTATGATCTTTTTGTGTAATATTACTTTCCTCTAAATCTTTATACCAATCATATTTAAGTGGTTCGTGTGGTTTTCCCAATCTTTGGGCAACTATCTGTTTCTCACGGGTATATTTTTCTAACCACCGACCAAGTTCCGACATTGACGTGACTCCATTTTCATCTGTAGAGTCATCTGTGTTTACATGTGTAATACTATCCAAAGCTAGGGCTTGTTCATGTTCTACATGTGATCCTGTATGAAACGTCATAGGACCATGAGGGTCGTGTAACCATGGATCCCTAATTGAAGCTAAGTCTGTATTCCCTCCCTGTTGATTTATTAAATTAATTTCATTTTTTTCGTCAACTCGGCGAGATTCAGACAATTTTTAATTTATTTGATGAAATGTTTAGTTTTAATTAGTATGTTTATTGTTTTAATTAGTTACCTAATTATCCAAATAAGGCACAATAGAATCAGTTCAATCTCGTTATTTCAGTATTATTTAATTGATATTATTAGGGAAAGTACTTTAATAAGCATTAATTTCATTAAAGGAATATAAGAAATTTTTACTAAGTTGTATTTTGAATGTTTTCAATACCATAAAGTGACGGAGTGATCTAAATCACAACCCAGCGCAACCAGAGCAGGAACACAAAGTCCCTGTTCGGGTGCCACTTTTTATTTTCTGGTATTTATATAGCGGAGAGCGGAATACTTCGGTTAAGAAGTAACCATAATAGTTGTATTCCACTCTCCAAAATACTGCGTTTTGATTAGAGAATTAAGACTAATAAAGGTAGGAAAAGAATTAGGTAAATCACCTGCTTTAGTTATTCCTATCAACTCTTCTTCTTTCAACTGAGACTTCAAAACTGGAGAAGAAGTTGATAACACTGCTAGAACACCAAGCCTTCTCCTAAGTCCAAGGTAAAAAAGTGGGACTTTGCGGCCAGTCACTAATTGCGTTAATTGTGGGGTGTGAAGTCAGTAAAAGATTTTGTTATATAGCAAATAGAAGACAGAAAAACAGCGAAATAAGGGATAGCTTTCTTATAGGGAAATGATAGCTTATGATAGTAAAGTAAAGACTTTTTCTTTTTCTTATCAGAGTTTAAGCTTTTAAAAGACAAGTACTTAAGAAGATTTATTAAATATAAGTTTTGTTATTTACATTAAGATACTGAGGAATTTCAGTTATGGGACAATTTGAATTAAAGGTTTTATATATAAACAATAAGATACTGACGAATTTCGGTATCTAATGTTTATATGTTTATATTTGGTTATATTTATATAATACAACTTTGAGAGACTGAGGAATTTCAGTCTAAGAATCTTTATGATTAATTTTAATAATTGAAAACATTTTTATAAATACTTAGGACATTATTATGATTTATATTTAAACTGTTTAAACGGATTTGAACTGATTCGTTTTCTTGAGATTGAATGAAATTGAGAATGTGTCAATTTAGTGATTTTTATAAATTTGGCTGATTTACTTGAGAGACTTAACTTAGTATAAAAGCAGAGCCAAAAGCAAAAACAGAAGCTGAAGCAAAAAATCAAGCATAAACAGATGACCTAAAGTAAAGACAGAGGCCCACAATAAAGAGTAGGTCCCAACATAAAAAGTGATGCAAACACAACCTAAAATAAAGTAGTGGGTCCAGCACAAACAGATGCCCTAAAATAAAGACCCTATAAAAATAATAAGAATTAGTTTCATAGGCATTGGTTATGACTTGAATTATTTAATTATTATAATTATATTAACTTTAATTTATCTTATAGGTTTTGAAAGAAGATGCCTTACCCTATCAATAAGAATGTTGGAGAGAGGTCTTTATCTTAATTGAAAGATTGGGACATTTCATCAGGACAAGGAGACCGTTGCATGGGTAAGTACTGGAATTAATATTTAGTTTAAGTCTATTTACTCCTATGGTGTAAAAGTTCTTATATTGAAAGTTATTAAGTTTAAAGTATATTATATTAGGTTATATTATAAAATTTGTAAGACTAACCTGCACAAATTTTATACTCCACTTTTAGGTCTGTATTTATTTGAATCTGGGATAGAGCCGTTTTAAGTTATAACAATCGGCTTCAATTATTATAAAACTCTTGGTTTTATTGATAATACTTTGGAAATTTATTAAATCATTCAAATAAATAATTATTTACTAGAACAGAAGAAAATATATATATAAAGATATGGGTTAAGAGTCCAGAATTGGAACATTTTGAGCATTTATAAATATTAATAATAATCATTTTTATTAAATAATAATAAATTTGCCTTAAGACTACAAGTTTCATTTTATTCCAACTCATTGAAATATTGTTCCTTAAAATTAAGTATACCATTTTTTTATTCATTGGAATATTTTTCCTTAAAATTAAATAAGAATTTTACCAGTACCAAAACTTAATTCTAAATTTAACCATTAAATAAGTATGTCTTAGGTCACCTCTATATATATATATATATATATATGTATATATACTTTCTATATATATACTATATATATATATATATATATATATATATATATATATACTTTATACTCTCTCTGCTCTATATATAAAGGGAGATATTGATGCATGCATACCATGGTGTCAATTGGCAATTCGCTAGTTTGATTTTGGTAATGTTTATATTGGGAAATGTTTTTTATAATACAGTCTGGACGTTTGTAACCATTTTTGATCCAGCCTGTGTTAATACAATCTTATTCATATTATCGCTTCAATTATAGAAAACCCTTGTACCATTTATCGATACTATACCAGTATTTCTTTTCTTCTGTAGTATCTCTTGCATGATAATATTGTATTTTTAAAGAATAAAAGCAATAAAAACATAGCCAAGAAAGCACAGAGGTTATATCCATAGTAGTGCTCAAATATCACACCTTGACGAAATTGTAAAGCATATTTAGCTGGTTTCAAGGTTAGTGATATAATTTACCACCTTATTTAAGCTTATGATTATAATAATTTTAATAAGGATATTGTATTGATATTAAGATAGTAAACTTGGTATTTGTTCCAGTTTACTGTCTTGTTCTTAGAAGGCCATATTGACATCATTAGTCCCATTTAAGAAACCCCTCGTGGATATATCAGGGTAGGTTTCTTATCATACATAGATTTATATTGTTGTACCTTAGTTGTCAGATATAAATAGTAAAGTCCAAATGCCAATTACTGTTATTTAACAGGGTTTCGAAACCTGGGATTCATTCCGGAATCGTTCGTCACTTCAAAGCTGGAATTCTTCCTGAATCTTTCTACTTTGTTGGTGTGATTTTGAGGATTGGATTCATCTTGAGTCTTTCTTCGCGGAGTTGATTAGGAGTCGTGATTCATCCTGAATCTTTCTCCATATCAATTTTAGCGTCGGGATTCATCCTGATTCTTTTCTAACAGATCATACTTTTTCCTTGGAACCATTCCCCAGTCAAATTCAGTTGTCATCATTTATTCACAATTGTTGAGTCTGGATTTCTTATTCCCTTGATTTTATGCATGAGCAATATTTGGAAGCGTTCGGTTTCCACTCTCGTATCTGATCCTAGAGCTGTCTGTGCTCGTGTACATATTTTACACATTGGAACCTTTAACTTTTACTCCAACGTGTATTAACTGATTTTATTCAACCAATTCTTTGATTAATATATTGTTGGGGTTGGATTTGTGTTAGCTATTAACTTTTTATAACGCAAACATCCTACCATATATTCTGAGCGATTTTAGTAAAGATAAAACTTTTTATGGAGTGTCACTATCCTTCATTTGTTTAATGATAAACTGTACTCTTAATCTTCGGGACCTAATAAAGATTGTCTTAGCTCCAGAGAGGAAACTTAGTAATAATTCACATCTTTCTTTAGAGTAACTTAGTTGGTATAAACCTTTTTATATGTTATCAAAGTTACAATCCTCTTCGAATGTCATTCAAGTCAGCAGGCCTACGGAGTCCTAAAGACTAACTTCCTCCGTTACGGAGAAAATCTAATCTGCTCCGTATTACCCCTGATGGTGTCAGGTGGTTGCTGCTGACTAGACCTTCAAACCACTATCTTTGAACATCACAAACCTAACATCTGCGTAATTTTCCATAAATTGACCTTCGTAATCTTCAATTCTTCGAACTTCATTCTACAAGAAAGAGCGGAGAGGTACCTCACCGTCGGGTACACTTGTTGATCCCAGCGTACTTCCTCTCCGCCACATAAATAAATTAAGTGGCGCCCGAACAGGGACTCTGTTTGAGTTCCTGCGCTTGCGTGCACTAGGATTGTGACTTCGCTCACACCGTCATTTATTTTTGAAAATCATCGATTCTCTTCAGTTCTCTTCGAGGAAATCTTCTTCTTTTTTGTACTTACATTGAACAGATCGAGTTAGTTAGTAATAACCCTCCAATACTTTGAAATTCTTTCTTTTGAAACTTACAAAAGAAAATGTCAGAAAAAACTCAACCAAAAGACTTGGAAATAAGCACAGGTGCTGATAGCCAAGAGGATTTGGACTACGATCCAACTCTTGCAGCTGTTGCTTTAGATCCACGTTTAGACCAGCATCTGCGTGTTGATCATAATCAAGATAATGTAGAAATGAATGTAGGAATGAATGTGGAAAATAAAGACAGGGTAGCTGTTGCCAACTCTGACATACCCTTAGTTACCAACTCTGACTTATCTTTAGCTCCCAACTCTGACAAACCTTTCACTGAGACCCAAATGAGTACCTTATTGACTAAACTCAATAAGCAGGTGATAAGTGAAAGGCAATTGGCTCAAGTAAATGATACAGTCGGTAAGGTTGAACACAGAACGTTCCATGATCAAGGTCAAGGTATTCCACCTAACTTCGATTGTGCATATGCCTAAAAATACTACTTCTTTCCTATGATCGTGGGTATAAACCTTCCTTAGTTTCCCCAATATCAACCACGATCAAAACCTTTTCTACATAATCCACCTATCTAGAAAATCTAGAAAATCAAATTCTTTCTAATCCTAATCTTCATTCTAATCCTAATCCTAATCTTATTCCTAATCCTAATCTTATGCATACTCATAATTTTCTTCCTAAACCTCAACTTCTTCCTAATTCCAATCTTCGTCATGATTCTATACCCCAAGTAAATTACTTCACCCAACCTAAGTCTTTCTTTAGAACTCCCGAGATGGGCAGAGACAATAGAGATTCTCTATCCCCGATCAATAGAGGAGAGGCTGACTTTTCAGAAAAATATAATAAATTACTACAGCCTCAACGAGAACAAATTCCCTTAAATCAATATCCGGAGCACCAGATGGTCAGTCGCATTCTGGTTGTATTCCAGAAGGATATTCCCAACGACTGCCTATGCGTCGTATTCTGACTGAAAAGATGAACACTACATGCTATTCAGGACCGCTTGCCAGAAAAGAGACACAGTGATATGCTGGAGGAAGCCTTGTGCTTCTTACTCAGTTACTCAAGAACTCTCAGAAGCTTAAGGTTGTGGATCCTGGTAAGTTCAAATATGAATCGGAACAGGATCTCTTAGTCTACCTGGCTGATTTTGAGGCTTATTGTAGTTTACACTACCCTAATGCCCATCACCAATGGTTACGACTGCTTGGTCGACAGCTAGAAGGCAAATTTCTTAACATATACCGATAAATAATAAAAGATAACCGTGAATACTTCTCTGTACGGGATCATCTTGTTGGTTGGTATCGAGATGAGGAACGTAAAAAGAAAGAGTATAGAATACAGAAGTATCATGCCGCTCATCGATACCCCAATGAGAACATTAAAATGTTTGCCCTTCGGTTGGAACGCCTAGCTAGTCAAGCATATCCTGGATACGATATGAGAGATCATGATTCCCTTAGAATAGCTTTCCTCTGTAGTTTGCCTCCATATATTGAAACATTCGTCCGTCAATATATTAAAATGATGG
>JABUQX010061242.1:0-20000 GCA_015478945.1 Trachelipus rathkii
ATCTCCGCGCTCTCTGAACACCAGTATTAGTTATTTATTATCATCGTCATGCAGTAATAGTGATTCTTCACTTTTTCTTCTAAACTCCATTATTTGTGTCTCTTAGAATTCATGAGTTGAATTCGAATTAGAGGGAATCTAGGTTGTGTGTGGGAACACTTAATCTCCAAATATTTGTTATGGAAGCACAAATTGCACTAGGTAATATACAAAAGAAAAGTCCGAATCCTTCAAGAAGCCAGTATACCTCGAATCGCAATTACATAATCATTGAGTGGCAGGAGATAAACTTCCGGGTGTATTTATAAAAAGAGATTGTAGTACACTATAATTGTATCAATCCAAATAATAATAGATGTGTTCCATTTTCAGTGTTAACACTATCAATGATTTTGAATGAATGAAAATCGTTTTAAGTAATACTTATAAATTCACAGATTTACCATTCAAGACTTCCTACGAATAGGAAAACTTTCACAATACAACTCGATAAGCACATGGCAGATCGGAGAGATGGTATTATTATCATGGTCCTGTTTCTCCGAGATCGTAGAATTGAGAGAGGAGGTGATATGACGGGGATTGTCATGCGGTGTTTTTCTTGAGTGTGTTGGATTTTTGTCAATAACAGCCGCGGAGCGTAACCCACGGCTGGTTTCTACTGAGAGAAAGCGAAATATTAGATAACTTTGAGATGCGTAGAAGGATTTAAATACACAGAAGTTTTAGTTACATACCAGTATCGAAGAGAAAACCTATTACTTCGGATACACGGTATATATTAAGGAGGCATATTCAGCGCTCATGCGGACGATCTCAGCACTCGCCGGTAAGAACTGATATGTCACCGGGAAGTAGCGTCCAGTAACATGATCATAACTAGTGACAAGGTGCGCCCACTAAATTAATACATATTTTGTTGTTTAAATTGCCTATGTGATCATATATGTTGCCGCGTCTCTAGAATATAGTAATAAAATTATATAGTGACTAAGCAAATTTTTTCGAGAGAAACTTAATAAATAATCTATAAACTTTTGTTAGAATATAATTCAATAGTAGAAATTTTATGAATTTTTGCGATGATATTTATTTTAACGAATGTATTCGCAACTTAGAACTTCGGGACAGATTCAACACACCTTCTCAGACCTTCAATCTATTTTTATCTTCTTCGCCGTGATTGTCACTATTTATTAATAGGTGTTAGCATTAATTAGCGCATAGTAGTTTATCCCTAAAAAGTTACCATGTGAGGAGGAGATGCTCAGAAGAGCTTAGTCGGTTCCTGTCAATCGCGTCAGGCTATTTAACAGTGAGTTTTAGTCAGTTTCACAGGCTATCTGTAACTCTTCATGGAACATATCTAGGAGAAAAGACCTCACTAATGTACTGTTAAAATATGTGGGGGTTCCCAAGCATGTTAAAAGTGTGTGAAAGTCCGCTTAATAAAGGTGGTTGGGCTTTAGAAACGCTTTCGTAGTGACGGATTGGCTTTGATGTTAAGCTTTTAAAAGAGGGTATGTTCTTGGTCCTTCTATTGTACATTAAGATTCCTATAGAGTGATTCATGTTAAGTCATTTGTAATTCATTCAATAATTAAGGTTGTGGTTACTTTTGTGGTTCATATATGAGTACTGTTGAGGATTAACATAAATTATTTAAATTATGTTATTTTTTAAATGAAATAAATAAAATGGCACCACAGATAAATAAAATTATATTACTAAGAGAGTTAAAACAATAATTATAATTATGATGTTTACACAATTACTAATTGATTTATAGATAGTTGTATTTATTTAGCAACCTCACAAGATTTTAAAATACGAATATACGAACAAATAAGTTATTAACAAGTCTTAAGAAATTCAAAATTTCTGATCATGTTCAAGAAAGAATAACTGAAACTTTTGGATTTGCACTTCTAGAATAGCAATTGAGAGAGATGGGAGATTATAGCGTAATTAAACGGTTGGGTTGGTGGGTAACAATAGTAAAACGTATTAGGTTCAAGATTAATTGCAAAAATTTCGAAAATCTTTTAGGAGGGAAAAATTGAGGTAATTATGTGGAAGTGAATTGATTCTATTATTATGTTTTCTCATAGATATTTTTTTATAGATTTTATATATCAGCCACTTAGTAGACCTATCGAGATCTTGACATTCATCTTTACCACTATATATCTCTGACGTCACTAAATAAAATTATAGGGCGTTGTAAGCGATAAGTCATTTTATCCCTAAATTGTCGGGCGCGGAGAT
Source organism: Trachelipus rathkii (assembly GCA_015478945.1). Lineage (NCBI taxonomy): Eukaryota > Metazoa > Arthropoda > Malacostraca > Isopoda > Trachelipodidae > Trachelipus > Trachelipus rathkii. The sequence continues at coordinate 2,269 of JABUQX010061242.1, forward strand.
CAAATCTAATCAAGGGAAGAACTTTTGATATGTTTTAACAGGTGAGCTGGTGTCTATGGGGATGTAAAGTGTGTGTCATGTGTTAGGGTGTAGGCGTATGGTGACTAATGATGGTAAAATAAAGGGTTGGGTGGTTTGGGTAGGGTCGTGCTTAGTGGTATGAAGGAATATTTTGTTGTATAAGTTTAGGGTGAAGGTACGGGTGTGTCAACCTTGTGTCTGGTGTTGGCTTGCCTTGTCTACGTGTATAGTGTGTATGTTGTGTGTTTGGTGTGTATGTGTTGTTGACTTGTAAAACTTGAAGATAATAACAATTATGGCACAATGAAGTAAATAAAATAAAGTATAATAATAAAATAATAATAAAAATAAGATAATTATAAACAAAATTAAAAAAATGTATAATAATAAAAAGCAGAATTGAAAAATTAAAAATTAATAAATTAAAAAGAATAAAAAGTATAAAACAAATAAAACACTAATGTTTATAATACCAACGCTATTATTTGAGTAGAGTGGATAAAACAGTGAAAGCATATGAGTTAAAGCAAGCCTAAAACAGCCTTTTATGTCGAAAAAGTTTAATGAAAGCAGTTAAAAGGCATAGAGTAAGGAAAACAATATAGGTCATTACGTACCTTTCAAACTTTTGCGAACTCCATGTATTGTTCTAATACGGATAACACCTTCTAATTGATATTTTTACTTGGGGATGTTAACGATAAGGGCTACTTTAGTATGTAAATGGTTTCAACCTAGAATATGATTAGTTAAGCTAGTAAAAATTTCAAAACAGTTTATGAGCTTGTTAAAGAGGGCAGTTAAAGCGAAGATAATAGTAACAATAAGGCATTATAACGATAAGAGGTGGGCTCCTCTTTGGCTGTTAGGCTAACACCTCTATTGATTTACTGATTTTACTACTTTACCGGTATGTAATGTTAATAATATATGAGGTTAAAGCAAAGTGGAGTAGGTAAATGACGCAAAAAGCCGATACTACATTCCCGATTTTGGGTTGGCTATGGGATAATCACCTGTCGATTGTTTACTGATTTACTGCTTAGCTAGGTAATGTATGTTAATAAATATTAATGAGTTAACACCAGTAAAAACATATGAAGTTTAAGTTCACCTGTAAAGCAAGTAAAACAACAGCATACTAATCCCTTTGGTTTGCTAGGTAACACCTCTAATGATTTTCAACTGATTTACTGCTTTAAGTATGCAATGTTAATAATAGGTAATATCTGAGTTAAAGCATAAAACATATGAGTTAATGGCGCTAGTGAATAGCGAGTTAAATGCAAAATACGGCATAATCCTCAAATTTCCCGAGTGTGTGATTGCTCAAGTTAACGACCTCTATTGGAAGTGATATACTGATTTTTTAACTGCTGTTAAGGGTTGTAGACTCGTAATTGTTTTTTAATAAAAATAGTTTAAACTATGAAGGTAAAAAAAAATTATTAAAGTTACAGTTTGAAAAGAAAATTTTTGAATAGTTACATTATATCAACCTATGAATCACTGTGTGTAACATAATCAGGTCTGTATATGAGTTACAGTTTAGCGGAATCGCGATCAAATGTTTTTATCAAAAAATGTTTAAGTTGGAAATAAAAATGAATGACTCTAGTATATTAATATATATATATTTAGGTATAGCTAGTAACCGATATAGGTACCATCATTATAATATATTGGAGGTACTCAAATAACATAGAAGTGATACCGCATATATAAGGTTCCTGTTTGACCGATCAGACACCACACACTCACCTCACCATGAAGTCAGCTAGCGGACTATGCCGGCATTTATATAATAATACACCTCAATAACACAATTAATATATTATTCATTATTATTTTTATATATATATTATATTTTTCACATTATTTTCCGCCGTTTATCGAATTATTTAGCCGGGCCGCTTGCAGTGTCGACTACGAGCCTGTGGCGGAGTGGGCTGGGAGCGCGGGAAATTTTTTAGCGCGCGCTGCGGGAGCTACCGAGCGGGCGGAGGGGGAACGGTCGGACGGGACGGGGGGTGAGTCGGCGGTGTCCCGTGTACTGCGGTGCGGGTCTCGCCCTGCCTTTTCTGCGGGGAGGGCGTGCTACGCGCCTGAAGTGGGCGCCGCATAATGACCTAGAGGGCACGACATCAATATTTAGCTTCTGTTCTAAGTGATTGCTGGCGGTAGAAAGCTATGAAAAAGGTTTAGAAAATTGCATGTCAAAGATGATGTTCATTTATCAATCATGAATCCAGTCAAAGCTGAGCGTAGTTGCAGAGAGTGAGGCTGAACAACAATTGAATCCATCAATATATGAACCATCAATAATCTGAGGCATTCAAAAGAAATGAAACCGATCAGTGATGGATCCCGATCACATAGAGTGTCATACTGCATCCAAGAGCCATATGACTCCATCCAATAACATATAGGTGGTATCAAAGATGCCGTCAATAAAAGATGAACCATCAAAGCTGAAATATCAAAATGATCGAGTGTGTGAGTGTAAAGTGGTATCAGCTGCGGTGTATCTGTGTGGCAGGAGTAAAGTTCGTGAATATGGGCTTAGTTGTAGAGTGTCCCTATGGCCAGTGTAAGCGTCAAGATGGGTCTGGCCCTAGATGTGCTCTGAGGTGTAAATGTTCATCGTATGGCTGTAGTGCGTAAGTGTGTGATCAAGTAGTCCTCACCTCGGCAAGGAGCTGGTCGTGTGTGTGTTGTGTAAGTCACGCGATATACCCGACACTTACATATACATATATAATATATATTATATATATTATATAGTAGTATAATAGCTAGTATACGGAACCTGGAGCGCCGTATATGCGCTTCCTGTACAGCGTCAAATATATAACTACGGATATACTAGCCTTATACCGTTAGACGCTTAATATATATATATATATTAACTACGGCCGTATAGAAATTGAAAAGATCTAACAAGACAGTTGGAAATACTTACAATTTCGATCCGACTTATATCAGATACTCATAATGTCTATATTACGTGTACCAATTACTATGCCCGTACTTAATATCAGCATTATATATCAGTTAGTACACTATACTTAATGGCATACTCACTATTATGGGCAACCGGCACCCTAGGGCATTTATATATATCTAAACTAGGCCACTATAGCTAACTAGGGCGCTATCGTCAGCTAGCATATAATTACTATAATTACAGATATATATTATATCATATTAACCGAGATACTCATTCGCATCCTATTAGTAGGAGTATTTGTTTATTATATTATATATTTAAATTTAATTTGATTGTCTATTAAGTGTTTAGGAATAAAAGACTTAACTCATAGAAATGATATCATTCTTTATGGCACTTTGGTAATTATACACCAATTCGGAGATTCCTTCATTACCTTTTAATAATCCTTATGGGTGGTAGATCACCATATTTAATAGGTTGTGCTATTCTAGGACTCTTCAGAGGGAGGGTAGAAAAGGCTTGAATAAAAAGTTTGGCAACTCTCAGGTTGGGGCAACTAACATGGTGGCACTCAGCTCAGGTTTGGCACTTTCCATGTGGGCACTCCACTTGACTACTCATATTGGCGATACAGCTTTGAGCACTAGTATATTTGAGGACTACTTCATTGACACTGTTAGTAGCTAAAGGTTGGCATAACTAGCACTTTGAGGCAGACTCTATCTAAAAGTACTTCATAGAAACACTAAAACTTAGAACAGTCACTAGATACTTCCTTTAAATCGGTGATATGGGGACGCATCCAATTAAATGAGCTTACTGAACAAGTCGAATAGTAGAGGATACGCATGCAATAATATGATGATGGTTATCAAAGGATGTACTGTCGTTAGAAAAATAAAGCTACAAGGATCAAAAAAAGCTGACAAGGCCAAAATTGTCCCCTGTAATGATCAGTAAAGGGGTCGACGCAGAAAAATTTGGGGTTTCAGTCAAATAATATTGCCGCCCTTGGAAGACCAAAGGGGTTGCCGAAAAAATTAGGTGCTTCCGTAAAAGAATTGTAGGGATGGCATAAAAATTAGTGTGCTTTGGCCAAAATTGACCCCTGGAGGACCAAAGGGTTGGAGTGGTGTGTTTGTGTTGTGTGGTGTGTGTGTGTGTGTTGGTGTGTGTGTGTGTGTGTGTGGTGGTGTGTGTGTGGGTGTGTGTGGTGTGTTGGTAGGTGTGTTATGAGTAGGTGCGTGATCGCTTATTTATAATGGATATATATATCCATATATATATATATATATATATATATATATTATATATATATATATATAGTGTATATAAATATTAAATATATAATTATTATATATATTATAATATATATTAGAATGAGTATTGAGTTATAGATGAAATGAGATGTAACCTATACTATATAGTACGTAAAAGCCTACTGTGGTGTGGTGTGTATGTGTGTGGTGGTGTGTGGTGTGTGTGTGTGTGTGTGTGGTGTGTTGGTGTAGGGGTCAAGATGCGACCGCGGATGATACAATGTGAAGTGTCTATTATAGGCGAACCTATACCAGTATCCACTTACAGACGTCAGATACCTACATCGATCTTATGTTTAGCACAGTTCCTACCAAGGCAAGGTGGCAAGGTCCTGGGATGAGCGTCAAGATAATCCCTACTAATACCGTGGTCCCCCCGCATATAGGGGGGAGCTCCGACATCCCACCTTAAGACATGGTCATTTTTCCAAGAAATGGTCAATTTCAGTGCCTTTTGATAATCCTATATCATAGGGCCGAAATATCATTGGCCAAGTACAGACACTTTCAAGAAAAAATTTATCAAAAAATCACTAGGACAACTCGAGAGAAATGGGAGACCGCTATCTGGAAGACCCAACTGTTAAGAATGGGGGGTGTTCGAGAAAAGGGAGCAGTGTGTCCAAAAAGGATTTAAGGGGAGGACACGTTGACTGTCCTTAGACGGCAAAAGCATGCACCCATTGTCTTGGGGGGCGCTCCTCCTTCATGGGTCTCGAAAGAAGAGGTGCGCTGTCAAAGGAAATATCATATGGGCCAAAAATACAGAGGGCGTAGGTCTAAGGTAAAAAAAGGTCAAGGTCAAAAAAGGTCCGAGGATGCGACACTAGAGGAGAGGCTCACGTGGGGCGCAGGGTAAGATGATCTTTGGGTTTTCGAGAGAGGAAAATTTGGGTGATATTGTCCACCCAAATTCCTGTTAGTGAGTGGGAGTTTAAAGAAGGCCTTATGGGAGGTGACATAAAAAGACGTCATGGAGGTTAAAATAGCACCTTGTTTAGGGTGGTCTTTGCAGTTATTGCTCTCGATAGTATAACTATCTGTATGGCAATATACGTAGAATAATAGTAAACCTAAAATATTAAAATAGGAAAATTATTGAAAATAAAATCTAAATAAGATATAATAAATTAAAACTATTATAAAAGTAACTTCAATTCTTGGATAATGTCAGTATATTTCTACCTAAATAACACGAGCGAGTGCCAGAATTCAACGAATTAATGACTATCATACATGAAAGAACGGGACCAACGGACATGCCATTCAGCATAATATACTAATAAGTTCGTATGCAGAGAGGAATAATAAATAATTCGATATAACCTACATACATTATCACTCAAATTATTGGATACACATTAATCATATATATATCATGATGTGGAGGATATTTAATAGCTCGAGAGACGTGAAAAGTTCGGTATTACGAAGTAATAGTTAGGGTAAGTATTCACTACTCGGCACATCTCCCAATCACTCGATATTTAGTTAGTTTGGGAGACAATGATTGTTCCTTTTATGTGTGGCGTGAGTATCTGGTAGTAAAACCGACAGAAATAATAACGTATCACAGCTTATTAAAGAGACTAATATAATATGATTAGCTGCATATAAACACAAATAATTCTCAAAAAGGAGGATTACAGTATTAAAGAGCACGAGAACATTAATAGCCGTATAGATAACAGTATACTTAGGTAAGGTAATCGCTGTGGAGAGATTTATAAGACGTAATATAATAAAATGAGTAGAGGTAATGATAGTATATATATCAATAGAATGAAGATACATTGAGTATAACTGAATTATTAATAGTTCGTTATTATTATCTGCGTAGATAAGGTTAAAGTAATAGGAACGGAAGATTAGTTGCTAGTGGGAGCGGCACGAGCATGGTAATCATTGTGTACGTAAAGAGAGAGAATTAGGGTTATGGATTATTTTCAATATGTGACTATATAGTGTTAGATAAGTTATTTGATAGTTGCATGTCCAGACATACAACCTTAGAGAGGTTTTTTAATCCGGAGGTGCCTGACCTTCAGGCGGCGCTGATTTATATTGCCGAAAGTAAAACGGATTTTGTGTGTATTATAATATGGTATTATTATCGGACACATCGCCCGAGTATCATGCACATGGCTATAATGTGCCTATTGATAACGTTATGGGATACAAGATGTTATTGCGCATGTTCTTGAGAGTTGAGGATTGGACTTGTCGGTCAATGCTTGCAGCTCGGTCCTGTTCTGTTGGAGTTCTCTATATTTATTATATCTCATTAGTTGTTACTAATAGTATCTCAATAAAAAGACGATAACACTCTCAGGATGTAGCTGTGAGTTAGTAGAGCAACGCAGAGCTCGGCCAGAAAGCGCAAAGCGACGTGGTCCCTGGTGTGAGCAAACATGTCATCCTTTTGTCGCGGTCGATGATGAGTGATGTGGAATTTTATCACGACGTTGTTGTGGGGCGGAGACGTGTGATCCCTTTCCGTCACATCCAGTGCTGTTCCGATGTCTTCCGGAACGTTAATTTGGTAGTAGACAGTCCTCCATCCCTTTCTGGTCCTGCGTAGTACGATATAATCTGAGGCCTCTCTCCCTGTGTAGAGGTGTTTATGGCGGTTCTCTCTTGTTCGTATTAGTATGTAAGAATCCATTATCATTCATTAAAGTAAAAATATTAACAATGAGGGTGTGTAGCAGACCCATTCAATATTAAGAATTATATATATATAATATAATATATATTATAAAGTAATACTATTAATAATTATATAATAATATTAAATCACAAAGTCGACTCTTTATCGTCTTACTGGTTCTTTTTGTGGATTGTGCTTTATGCAGTAGGTACTTAGGTTATAGTTACTTATATAAGTTACTACTAATTGATTTATCAACGACTCTCTTCAGTACTATAACTTATTGGATACTACTTCATACTGATATACCATCACACTTTCCATATAATTTTGTTAATTCATGAACTAATTCATATCTCTTACTATAATAGTAGTAGATGATACCAACTGTCACTTAAATCAACATCACACCAAAACTTAAAGGGCCAACCCAACTACAGCCGTCGTAACGGTGTTGGCTGAAAGGAAGATGGTAGAAAAGGGGTTGAAGAACGCGTAAAAGTACACTTTAATGTATTGGCCAGCGCACTAATACTAGATGCGCGTATCCTCGGGCTCACACTATTCCTGCAGAGGATGACCTGGACGCGTAAAATTTGGTAGGCTGTGTTGTATATCTGGTATCTTGTGCCGAAGGATGATAAATCTCAATGGTGCAGCTTCGTCAGCATATGGAGGACTCCAAGAAAAGTGGTCTCCTCGTGCAATGAGTTGGTGTATTTTGGGGAATGATTCTAGTGAGGTGATCTCATTTCGTTGTATGTATTCCAGGGTACTCCGCCGAAAAATCACATACTGAGAAGAATAGGTTTGTGGAGAGAACTGAGGTCCGATGTGGGATAACATAATTAGCGGCTGACAGCTACAAAATCGAGTGTCGGCTGAGCGACGTAAAAGTAAGCAGGTAGATGCTAGTGCAACATTCGCAGTAATGCAAAGTAGCCCATAGACGCTAAGTCATGGGTCACAACCCGCTCTGGGAACGGAAACATGGGCTTGCCTACTGACAGACCAACGATAAGTACTTCGGTTTGATCTGACCCGTCCCTCAAAGCGGACATTGGAGTGGTGTTTTCACCAATTTGAGCAAATGCCTTCTCAATAGTCTAGTAAATAACCGCCATAGAGCATATATGATCCCTTTAGGAACCGACTGAGATAACCGAGCGAATATATAGATTTACCACTGTCAGTACCACGAACGCGAAGACTGAAATTCCATCCGGACATTAGATGACAGTGAGGCCTGTAGGAAGGTTTTGGGGTGTTGGGTTCCAGTGAGAGGAGGGAAATGTGGCACAAAGCTAGTCGGCATGCGCAGAAACAAAATCTTCGAATCAGGATGATTTCAAGATCAAAAAAAATAAGTGTTTATGCGAGAAAGTGGGTCACTGAGTGTCACGGACTATACTGCTCTGGGCCACTCCCATAAGAAACCGCTTTAATTATGGAACCGAATCCCCTTAACTGATTACCGGAGCTCGTTGCAGAAAATTACAGACTACAGTCTCGAGTGGCGATGCAAGCAATTCATTGAGCCGAGATTGTCATTTGCAGTATAGTAGATCTATTGCGACCAACTTAGTGAATAAAGAGTCACGCGGAATGTAGGTGTGGGCATTATTGGCGACGACATGGTTTTCGAGGGTGTAAGATGTGCCTTTTCTCTCGAAGATGTGCGACCTCCGTAGGTCCCGATAAAAGACATGCTTCCCTCAAACCATACACCGTACCCTACGTCCCAAAACGCGCGGAACCTCAGCAGCCATTTTTGCATTGGAATGCGAGAACTCTCCACTGGTTCCGTACCGGTATACAGAGCCTCCTAAGCGATACGAGTAACATTGATCCAAGAGGGCGTAAGCAGACCAGGACACTCAACACTCGCGTAACAGAGCTATGACTGGCGTCCGTAAAGATAGGCACTCTGTGCGCAACAACGTTCGTCACACGCTACGTTCCATTTGACTATGTTTTTTTTTCGGGCATTACAACGACGGATTCAAACTGCCCTAACATGCCTCTCTTCAAAAACTGGTGTCTGAGATGTGTATGCGGTTGGACCCTATGGCCATGGCCCTCACAGGCCTCACACGCCTCAAATCATGTAATAACTTCCACAGATTTTTAACTAAAATATTTCTTTCACAACATTGGTTAATTAATCAATACAGACCAGCGAAGGTAATGCCTCTTAAACATTAATAGAAGTTTTCAGCCATTATGAGCTAACATAGCCTCAACCTGACCTAAGAAAAATTGCACAAAGAACAAACCTAGACCTACATACTCTATACAGCACAATAGTGAAGCTTTCGTATAACTGTTAATCATTAACAAAGTGATGTTCCACACTTAAACCAGTATGCCCGAACTTAACCATGGTATGGGACAAACAACGTAACCTAATTCTGTACGCTTATTTTCAAAAGCATTACTCGTGCTAACCATATTAACGTTAAGTCTTTACACTAACACAGTAACATTTAACTAAAATTTCTCTCAACATTGGTTAAGTATCATACAGACCAGCGAAAGTATGCCTGACATAATAAAGTTTCCAACATGTATAAGCTACTGCATCACTGAAACTAAGAAAATATAATGCACAAGAACACACCTAATCACAAATTACACACAAATAAACTTGTTAACATTAACAAAGTTACCACACTTAACAACAGTAAAGCAAACTAACATGGTAGCAAAACGTAAGCCTATCTTTCATCTTTTGTTCAAGCATAAAACTCAACCATATTAACGTTAATCTTTACACTAACACAGTAACATTTAGCTTAAAATTTCTCACAACATTGGTTAATTTCATCAGAAGCAGCGAAAGTATGCGTGGCAGGACCGGTTACCACAACGATGTCGACGGGCACTTGGTATTGTTTTGTTCACTTTTCACACAATCTTGAGTGCCATAGGGATTAGGATTGAACCTAACTTAGCAATCAACTGAAATTTCCTACGACGGAATATAAGTTTATTTACATTGACTAGCTTCCGTCGTCCAAGGACGCCGATCTAGGTTTAGAACCCTGGGCGACTTAACCATCTTTCGTATTAATAAACAACCGCAACCAAAATAGTAAATAATTTCGGGTATGTTAACATTATTTCAATATCCACTGGGGTGGTTGTTCACTCACACTTAACCCAACCCAGCTTAAATGCAAGGGAGGCTAACCCCATTGGGTATTTCCGTTCCAAACGTAAACCTGTTCATGCACGGTTAGACTTTATATTTTCCAATGCTACTGGATGGTTTCCTGGATTAACCCATATTAACGATTAATCTTACCGTGACTGACACACGCTCAAACCCATCATTTTAACTAAGAATTTCTCAGCAACAGTCATCCGTTAATTACGGGTTAGCGGGTCCTCACATCTAATACAACACCGGAACCGGGACGGGACCAAAGTGCCCGGTTACCTTGTCCTTTCGTGACTGTGGAGTGCTATTGTTTCAGGATAATAATTTCTTATGCAGGTGATCACATCTTGACTCTCTTGAACAGATTTCGAATAACGCCATTACTACATGTTCACGTCATTATTTCACTCAGATTGATTACATAATTGGAAGAGAATAAAGTCGGGTCATCCGATTAACGTGGGAAACATGATAATCCCCTCCTCAACACAACTTGATCACCAGCGAATAAACTGTTATACTCGAATTATAAACAAAGGCCTTCCACTGGAGGCTTCCATACATTTTTAATAACCTACTAACTTCAACCCGAATATCATGCTAATAACAATGTTCTTCACATTAACCTCAAAGCTAACTTCATTTCTCCCAGCAATGCAAGTCTTATGTTAATGAAACCTTGAGGTTTAGAGATTATTATGTAACCAACGCCGTTTTTCGCTAAATGATCAAATTTCACTCTAAAGCACACTTTCGAACTTACGCTCTAATGAAACTAGTTAAACATAACAAAGTTCCTCACTTACACACCAAAGTAAAAGTAACTACTTTACATAAAAACGTAAACCTGTTCATACTTTTTCCAAGCGTAACGTCTTGTAACCATATTAAACGTTAAATCTTATCCAGTTGACACGGTACATTTATCCAAAAATGTGGTCATAAACCATCTAACCATTTCATAATACCTTACGAGTAAATAACGAATAAAGTCCAGTTTTTAAGACTTTCCTCTTTTTTAAAGACTCCGCCTTCCTTTCCAGAAAATATAACTTCTAAACATGAGAAATGATTTTACGCTTTAACTATTTGCCTAAAGTGATGCAATACCTTTTATTTACAATATTTGACCCCTCTGGCAGGAATACAAGCAATGTAGCAGTCCCCATTCGGTTTACAATTAAATATAAAATGGACCACAGATTTTCGTTTGGGAATAACGAAACTCCTCGTGAAGATATCAACAACTAGCGTAGAGATGCAGGGAGAATGTCATCGTTCAACACAAAGGCGAAAAACTTTATCCTACCTGAAGAAAATAAGTGTATTAAAACATCCTTAAATGTTAATGAGATTCTTTCTTTCACCAACTCAGAAAGAAAGGTAAACAAGAATAGGACGTACGAATGAACCATATCCGTTCAAAAGGGTATATATTTCCTCGTTCGGCACAAAACAACATCACACAACAACAACAACAACAACAACAAACAAACACAACAAAACAACAATATGCCATAGTACAAAGATTAAGTTTTTGGGATACTAACCAACCGAATATTGCTACGTAACTTGTTTTCACATTATAAAGCGTACATAGCATTTACAGAGCTTAAGAAAATAGTGTACAAACGATGAATCTAACACAACTTAAGCACGAATAACCACTAAAATTAACAAACTTTCGCACTTACAACAATCTGAAAGTACATAACACTTCCGTCCAAAAGCGTAACCTATTTCAACACTTTTTCATAATGCATAACTGGTATCTGCTTGACATATCAATGGTTAATTTTACATTAACATTACAAGCGTAATATTTAACAAAAGTTTTAGCTAAACACTAGTGTCCTAATCATCATAGTGGACAAAGACATAAGCCTAGTATGGTAAATATACAAGTGTGCTTAGACGGATATTGCATCAACTATTGTGCTTAGACGCAAGCGTTACTCGTGGTAACGCCCCCTATTCGCTAAACACTTTAAACAAAATAGTCTGTCACAATTCATCTCACTGAATCCTCGTCCAAGTATCATATGATTAGGTTATGATCTGTGCGCTCGTACCGCTACTACTGCGAGAATCACCGCAGCGAATAGATTCGCAAACCAATATAGACAAAGTTTTTTACACCAACATAAACAAAAATTAAAAAATTTATACATAAACATAAACATAAAAAAATAAGTTCTTTGGAGTAAATTCCAGTAAAAACCGTAATATTTACTGATTTTTAAAGCAAGTAAAAATCAAAGTAAATCAGTAAATTCCAAAAGCCACCATCCAGCAGTTCCACCTACCGTCCCACCGCCTGTGATCTATTGAGCTATTGATCTCAAGTTCAGTATTTCAAGTATCTGTTTGGGACAAACATGACATAAAATATGTTCTTTAATATAAATTCTACTCCCTCGGAATATTGCGTTAACCAACAAAGTTACTTTAGCAGTTCAGTAAAAGCTACAAAGTCATGACCGCGACTTAGGACATTAATGTACATGCAAACCTAGACATACTTCCGGTGTTATGAATAAATTCAAGCTAACATCCTGAAAATTCCTACTGATCAGGTAAAAGCTAGCTAACAGGCTCAATAACAATACTCCGATATGTTCCTACTTTTCGAGCATATTATGCAACAGGTAAAGCCGTATTATCTAACAAAATCCTTAACAAAAGTGACCAATGTGATCTAAGATGCCACCATCTTGAACTATAAATTGACACTATCTTCATCAAGTGTCACTCGTTTTTTCCCGAGTATAGACAATCGCAGTTTGACCTAGGAAATAAACGTCGTAGACATTTAGCGAAAGTCAGGGGGCCAAACCTAACATTATTCACAAAAAACTTAACTAATGGTTTCACGTTTCCTAATCACTCATCGTCCAGTTAACACAGTAATGAATCTTACCAAAACTCATCATTTCTCTAACAATCAGTGTTATTTCACATTGTCATAGTTAATATTTAACGCCATAACGTTAGTAGTTTTTTAAACAGTTTGTCAATTAAAAAAGTTGGAAAATCATCACGTTACCTTCCGAAGAGAAAACCCCAGGGGGGATGCGCCCCTTGACAGGGTGTGAATCCTGCGAGGCGCTCGGGGTATCCCGAAGGGGGGTGTAAGCGGGCTTTGGGCCCTCAGCCGAAGGGCTGAGGTCTTAAACCCCCTCCCTTCGGAACCGACTTGTTGAATCTGTCACGAGGTAGTTTCCGTTATTCCCCAACGATGTGTCATTTATATTTAACCGTAAACCGAATGGCGACTGCTATATTGCTTGTATTTGCTTAGTATGTAATAATTATAAATAAGTTTATAAGGGTTATTTGTGTCGAAATTTCAAACATCTAAAGTCATTTTTTAATGTTTTAGAGTTTGGTATTTATTCTGAAAGGAGGCGGAGTCTAAAAGAGATAAGTCTAAAAAACTTTAACTTTATTACGTTATTTACAACTCGTGTAGGTAATTATGATGTGGTTAGGTATGGTCTATGACACATTTTTTTGATAACAATGTTACTGTGTCAATGTAAAGATTAAACGTTAATAGTGGTGTAGATGGTAACGCGGCTTTGGAAAAAGTTATGGAGCAGGTTTAACGTTTGTCGATGGTAAAGTTAGGTTACTTTCACTGGTGTTAAGTGAGGAACTTTGTTGATGTTAACAGTTTTAACTTAGAGCGTAAGTTGTGTTTAGTTTTTGTCCGTTGTAACTATTTATTTTCCTAGTTCATATGATGCTTATGTTTAGCTTTATTAATGTGAAAACATTGGTATGTTGGCATATATTCGGTGGTTAGTTATAAAGTAACTCAGTGGAAGCTTTGTTTAATTGTCTAACAGTTTATTTCGTGTGTAAGTTGTACGTTTAGGGTTTGTCTGTTGATACATTTATTTTCCTTAGTTCATGTTACGTTCATGTTAGCTTTTTTATTTGACTGTGGAAACTGTATTTTATGTTAGAGGTATTCGTTGATGTAGTTAATAGATTACCAATTGTTTGTGAGAAATTTTAGTTAAATGTTTCTAGTGTAGATTAACGTTAATATGTTAGAGATAGTGGCTTGGAAAAAGTGTATGAAAGGTCTACGTTTTGCCATACCATGTTAAGTTGCTCTTACTTGGTGTTAAGTGTGGAATCTTTGTTATGTTAACAGTTTTATTTGTGTTTAAGATGTGTCAGGTTTGTCCCTTTGGGCATTAATATTCTTAGTTCAGTTGGCCAATGCATTAAGTAATCTTTTTTATGTGATAAACCTTTGGCTACGTTAGCATAACTTTCGCTGCTCTGTATATATTTAACCAATGTTTGTTGAGAAATTTTAGCTAAATGTTACTTGTGTTATGTGTAAAGATTTAATCGTTAATATGTTAGAGGTTTATGCTCTTGAAAAAGTTAGCCCATTAGGTTACGTTTTCTGCTTACCATGTTAGTTGCTTTACTGTTGTTAAGTGTGGAATCTTTGTTAATGTAACGTTTATTCGTGTGTAAGTTTGTGTTAGGTTTGTCTTTGTGCATTATTTTCTTGGTTCATGTTATATGCTAAGTAAGCTTTTATTAATGTGGAAACTTTATTATGTTTAGCATACTTTCGCTGTGTCGCTGTATGATAAATTACCAATGTTGTGAGACAATGTTAGTTTAAAGTGTTCTGTGTAGTGTAAGTTAACGTTAATGATGTTAGAGTTATGCTTGACAAAAGTTTGAATAGGTTACGCGTTTTGCATACCATGTTATTTGCTTTACTGGTGTTAAGTGTGGAACTTTGTTAATGTTTAACAGTTTATTTGGTGTAGAGTTTAGTGTTAGGTTTGTTTTTGTGCATTATTTTCTTAGTTCCTGTTGATGGCTATGTTAGCTTTATTAATGTGGAAACTTTATTATGTTAGCATACTTTCGCTGGTTCTCTGTATGAATTAACCAATGTTGTGAGAAATTTTAGTTTAAATGTTCTGTGTTAGTGTGATTAACGTTAATGATGTTACGAAGTTATGCTTGAAAAAAGGTAAGATTAGGTTATCGTTTTTGCATACCGATGTTAGTGTGCCTTTACTGTTGTTAGTGTCGGAACTTTGTTAAGTGTTTGACTTTGGGGGGCCCCTTATTTCCTGGCTGTAAGATGTGTTTTATTGTTTGTTCTTTGGGCATTATTTTTTTAGGTTCAGTTGATTGCTATGTTAGCTTTATGTAATGTGGAAAACGTTTGTTACGTTGACATATGTATTGATTGATCTTTGTATAAAAAGAACTTGATTTTTATGTTATGTTTTATCCAAAAAATGATACTCAAAATGTGACCTTAATCAATAGATTGAATAGATCAATAGATCACAGATGGGGGTCAGTTGCAAGTCGTGGCGACTGGGTCTCTGTTGTGGAGGGAAGGCGGATGGGGGCTGGACTGATGCGTTTGATTTAGTGGGATTTACTGCTTTAGGGTATTGTAAAAAACGTAAATTTGTTAAGTTATAAACTTAAAGAATAAGAAAATATTTTATTGTATTTCTTTATTTATTTTTTATTTCTTGGTGGTCTGAAACCATTATTTCGAAATCTACAGACCCGATAACATATTAGGACATCAAACATTGTAATCATGTTACACTAGATATTTAATCACTAGTGCACCGCACCTGGGAGGCCAGCACCGGTGCAAGCTGTCACTTCTACTCCTCTGAGTCGACTCCTTCCACCTTCCTCATTCTTCTTCTTCCTCATTCATCTTTCATCCATCTTTCTTCCTCCTTTGTTTTTTGCGCTCTGTGCTCTTTTTTTTTCAGTCGAGACCCCTGTGTTAATGGGGGGTCTTAGACACCCTAACGGGATTATAACCATCATATTCGAACTCATACGGACGCTCGATAACTACCCTTATAGAGGACACTGGTATTGTTGTTATACGAACTTTTATTAACTCGGCACCGCAGTGGCTTCAGCACCGGTGCCGGAGCCAACTCCTCAAGATCCCTACCAAGTCTTTCCAGAAACTCAACTCTGAATCCTCTCACCAAGTTTCAGCTTTCTCCGTCAATATTATAATTTTTTTAATGGGGGTGGGGTCCCCCTTCGGGGGGACCACGTGGGGATTTATTCGTTACACTGAGGTTATCAATCATCTAACCAACCCTAATTTTAATCACGGATACGATAAACTCTAACGTACTACTACGACTACTACTACTACTACTACTAACCTAGACTTACTACTGGACTCAGTAACCTACCTACTACTACTACTAGTCACTACTACTACTCTTACTAATAATAATAATAATAATAATAATATATAATAATAATAATAATAATAATGATAATATAATATAATAATATAATTAATAATAATAATAAAAAACTCTAAAAGAGATGAGTCGGAAGTCGGTGCGCTACGACGCGTGCGGGTGCGGTTGCGTGCCGGGTGCGGTTTGCGGGTGCGGTGCGGTGGTACACTGGAGATGACCCGAGGACTGAGCTGAAAGGTTTCGGATCGAAATTGGATGCGAACTCTGTGATCTCAAAATTTCTTCGGCGGTGCGCTGCGGAGCGCTACGGCGCGGTGCGGTGCGGTGCGGTGTGGCGCGGGGCGGTGCAGAGGCTGAACCGACGCTGGTAAGGACGCACGCCATGAAGCATGGGCGCATGAGGGCTTAAAATACAACTCAGAAGTTGTTTCCTTCGGAACACACTTCTTCGGACCTAATAATAATAATAATAATATTAATAATATAATGTGTTTGGTAGGTATGCGCAAGCGCGCTCAGTCTGTGTCTGTCGGTCAAACAGACCTTCGGTCTGTTTGACCTCCAAGTGCTCGGTCGCCCAAACGTTTGTTAGGCCTAAACTCAGCCACTCATATCAAGCAACAAAGGCGTAAGCGCAATATCGGCGTCCACCCTCGGGGGTGACCACCCTCTATATACATCCTTACAGACTTGAAATTTTACACGGAATTTCGTCCTTATCCCATATATAGATTATATTCCAAGTTTGAAGCAAATATCTCTATTCCTTCATATCGAAAAGGGTGGTATCGCTCAAAAGCGGGCAATACTACTAGTATCATTAGAGAAAGCAACTGTTCTTGATCATATTGAGAATATAATACTTGTTTTCAAATAAAAAAAAATTTCGGTCAAATGTCATTATCAAATTTTCGAGCATTGCGGAATATGAAATAATATTTTTGTCTTCTGTATAATGAAGGGATGAGAATACAAAATCGAAAGATGTAAAAAAAAAAAAAAAAAAAAAAAAAAAAAAAAAAAGAAAAAAAAAAAAAAAAACGCAATTGCAATTCCTTTTCATGATTTTATAAACTATTTGCTGAACAAGTTCTTGAGTCACAGATTCACAGTTAAAAATCTTAGTTTAGTCATTTCATCAATATATTTTAAAAGTTTTACGTTGTTTACAAATGTAATTGATCTATATAGTCACATTGTAGACCTAAAACTCTTAAGCCTAGTCCACACTAGTAGACATGTTGCGCGATTTGTCTATAGACAGTCTAGAGACGGTCTCGAGACACGGTCCTATAGACAGGTCTAGAGACAACCGTTCTTGTTGTCGACGTCTTAAGGCGTCCACACTGCGTGTGAATTTTCCAGTCTCAATCTTCCT
>JABUQX010061242.1:25000-35000 GCA_015478945.1 Trachelipus rathkii
TCTCAATGAACTTTTCATTTATTCTTCATTATCCCTTTCTATACACCACACAACTTTCTAATACGTTCATTCCTCATTTTATCAATTCTTC
This sequence comes from Trachelipus rathkii, assembly GCA_015478945.1. Classification (NCBI taxonomy): domain Eukaryota; kingdom Metazoa; phylum Arthropoda; class Malacostraca; order Isopoda; family Trachelipodidae; genus Trachelipus; species Trachelipus rathkii. Next base: position 25,092 of record JABUQX010061242.1, read on the forward strand.
TCACACCTAACAAGCCTTTAAGATTGTTCATCTGAACATATTGTACTTTAGACTTATACTTCTTATTCCAGCCCATTCCCCTCACTACTATACCATTAACACAGGTAACACATACCCTCAGTGTAAGACCCTAGTCCCTCAGACTTAGTCTTTTCTCATCCAACCACACGATTTAATCTGCACCAGCCACCTTCCTGCCAATTACAACTTTCCTACTACACTCTAATCATCCAACATATAAATCCTAATTATTTAAACTCAGACACTTGTTCAGCAGCTGTTCACAATCTAACATAACTTCACACCGAGGACTGTTCTCACTCACAACCTTACTCTTGTCTACGTTTACTTTCAAAACTCTCCTTTTACACACCCTGCCAAAATCTCTCTACCAAATCCTTCAAAACTCTCTTTCAGATTCACCAGCACAAAACCAAATTCACCGCAATAATAAGGTAGGGCACCTTCCACTCTTTTTTCCATTATCCATCATTCTAAAACCTTTCCTGCCACCCCACCTCTTAATTCTTTCATAACCATCCATTTACAATTGAATAACCAAGGAGACAATACACATCCCTGCCTCACTTAATAATAATATTAATAATCATTTTTTAAGACATCAAGTTTATTCTTACGCACGCTTTTCACTATAGTCATACATTTTTTGAATTCGCATTCAGAAGCCTTCCACCCCCAACACCAATATATCAATAACACCCTGCCATACAGCATCCCTGTTAAACTCCTATCATATACCCTGTTGCAAATCCAAAAAACCTAAAATACAATTTATTTCTTCTTCTCCTCATTTTCTCAACATATTTGTTTCATGTAAAAGATCTGAATCCATAAAATCCTCTACCACTTCTAAACGCACTTGTTCTTCACCAATCAGTTCTTCAGTCCCCCGATCGCACTCTTTCGACGCAAAATACCAGCATATATCTTCCCTTACAACAACACTCAAATAAACTAATTCCCCTAATAATTCCTATCATGTTAACATTATCCCCCTTCCCTTATAAAAGGCTACTATTAACTGTTCTCCTCCAATCCTCGGAAACTATACCCTCCATAAACGCTTTTGTTAACACAACTTCCAATCCATCAATCACCCAACCGCCTCCCGTTCTGATCATTTCAACCAGTAATTTTCATCTATACCCTGCAGATTTACCATTCTCTAACTTTCTCACTCTACCTATACCTCGTTACTAATGACCTCATCCCAAAATACCTATTCCTTCTTGCACCACCAAACCCACACACATTCACATCACCATCTCATCTACTGCCAATGTTATTAATCAAGGATCTTCAGGTGTTCCTTCAGAACTCCCCTCACATCCACTTCAATCAGTTCACGAAAGCTCCATCCCTATTCATTATTCTAAGCAGATTCCCCTTATTTTCATTCTTTAACCTTTCGTGCTTCCTTCTAGAAGAGCTTCAATACCTTGTAAGCCCTCATTCATCCTCCTTCCAGAACTGTTCATTTACTTTTTTTTTTCTACACGTATGCACCTTTTAGTATTTCCCTTACACAACTGATGCGATTCCAACCAGCTGCTTTTGGAAAACTTCATCACTGGCATCCGAAGTACACTTCGGCTGTGGAGCATCGCTATTCAGTCAACTTGCCGCGCCTCGGAAGCTGCGGAAGCTACCCTGTTAACATTCTTACTTTCTACTTTAGCACACCCACCTTCTCCGGCTTGCACTATTAACAAACCGCTTCCTTCATTTGCTCAGACTTGTTCAGCTTTTCAATCTTGTTTCACATTCCACTGATTACATTGCGAGCGCTTCTTAAATACTTATTCCTTATTGTCTTGTTCACTTAACTTTATACTAATGAATAATAATAATAAGTAAATAATAATAATAATAATAATAATAATAATAATAATAATAATAAAAATAATAATAATAATAATAACTAATAAAAATAATAATTAATAATAAGTAATAATAATAATAAAATAATAATAATAAATTATAATAATAAATAATAATATAATAATAATAACAACAAGGGGTCAGTATACCCCTACTAGATTAAATTTTGGATTAGCAAATGCCCCCTCGTGTTTTGCGAATCTAAATAATAAAATAATATAATAATAATAAAATAATATAATAATAATAATAATAATAATAATAATAATAATAATAATAATAATAATAATAATAATAATAATAATAATAATAATAATAATAATAATAATAATAATAAATAATAATAATAATAATAATAATAATAATAATAATAATAATATTTTTTGTTGAGAGAGTGAAAGTATTAAATTTTATGACCAGTTTCGCACTTAACATATCACTAAAGGTGTCAAAATGATGCAAAGCTTCCACCCTCTCCCAGGTCACCCTTTCAGCTGTGAAAAAAGTTTTCACAGATTTAATGTTCATTGAATAAATTAATTATTATTATTATTATTATTATTATTATTATTATTATTATTATTATTATTATTATTATTATTATTATTATTATTATTATTATTATTATTATTATTATTATTATTATTATTATTATTTATTTAATATTTATTTTTATTGTTATTATTATTATTACTCTGATTATTATTATTATTATTATTATTATTATTATTATTATTATTAATATTATTATTATTATTATTATTATTATTATTATTATTATTATTATTATTGGTAGTAAATATTAGGAGTAATAGTAGTAATAGTACTATTGGCAGATTCCTGATTAAGATTTATGAATATTTATTTGAAAAGATAAAAAAAAATAATAATAAAAGCAAAAACAACAACAACTACTACTACAACTACTACTACTACTACTACTACTACTACTACTACTACTACTATAGAATACTTACATGGACGTTGGTGAGTGAAGATGGATAGAAGACTCTGAGTAATAAACTCTCCTTGCCTTTTCCTGACAGTAAATCCATACATCCCGTCACATAGCTGCCTGTCATTGATATATATATATATATATAATATATACTATATATAATATATATATAATATAATATATTATATATATATATATCATATATATATATATATATATATATATATATAATACTTATTAATATATAGTTAGTATATATATATAGATATATATATATCTATTATATTATTATATAGTATTAATATTTATATTTTGAGATGGCCGCAAATTATATTATATATAGTATTCTAATATATATATATATATATATATAATATATATATATTATACTATATATAATATATATATATATATATTATGAATATATTATATATATATATACTATATTACATAGTATAAATTGGCCCAATTATATATATATAATATATATGAGATTCAAATAGTAAAATCGGGTGGCCCAATTAGGACGCTGGCCCTGTAAAGCGTAATATCAAATGCAAATATTTATGAAAAAAGATTATTTAAAAGTAAAGAGAAGTTTTTCTATAATAGTGTAACATAATTATGTATTAATAGCCTAACCTAAACTAATCCTACCTAAACTTAACTAATCAAACCTAACCTAAACTTTTAGTAGTAGTAGTAGTAGTAGTAGTAGTAGTAGTAGTAGTAGTAGTAGTAGTAGTAGTAGTAGTAGTAGTAGTAGTAGTAGTAGAAACCCTAAACTTACTACTACAATCGTAAGTTACTTTAATTGTTAATTCTAATACGAGTACCCATAGTAAAATTTTAATAAAATTTATTATTAAATATTTATTATTTTTTTATTGACGCATATTTATAACAATGATAGGAAGCTAGTACCAAACGGTTGACAAGGAAAATGATAGACGGGTCAAATGTTAGACATTTGTAAAAATAAATGTAGTTATTTAAAGTTTCTCTAACTTAACTTAACTTAACTTAACTTAACTTAACTTAACTTAACTTAACTTAACTTAACTTAACTTAACTTAACTTAACTTAACTTAACTTAACCTAACCTAACCTAACCTAACCTAACCTAACCCAATCTAACCTCACCTAACTTAACTTAACCTAACCTAACCTAACCTAACCTAACCTAACCAAACATAACCTAACCTAAAAACTAAACTAAAATAACAAAAAACAATACACCTAATGAAAACATTCAAGAACCTAAAAGAAAAATAAAAGAATCTAAATAAAAGCAAAAAAACGCTAAAACCAAACATAACGCTAAACCTACAACAAAGTAACCTAACCTAACCTAACCTAACCTAACCTAACCTAACCTAACCTAACTTAACCTAACCTAACGCCTGCTTCGGCCTGTAGGGAAATTTTGTTTGATGTCGTGTCGACCATGTGCCCTGTTCACCACTTTACCTGTTGACCATTTGGACTAGTCCCCAATGATTGATTTATTAAGTACCCTTTAACATGTACTTCTGCAGATAGTCTGCAAGATTACACAATAATGTTCTGATGGAGAGAGTGACGTCATGGCGTTCAGATTTGCAATATTGTTGGAAAACATTTGGAAATTTCCCGTAATTTTGATTGTTGAAATTCTCTAGGAAATATCCTGCCATTCTAATAAGGCTGTATCTATTATAAGCTATGGATTTGGACCCATTTATTTCAAAATAATAAGAATATATATTATTTTTGCTTCAATTCTGATCCTGACTTCACAAAAATATTTTTGACTCCGACTCCGGCTCCGGCTCCGGCTCCGGCTCCGGCTCCGCCTCCCGCTCCGTTTCCGGCTTCGGCTATAATTTTTCTTTTTACTACGGCACCACTCAAAACTTTGCTGCTCTGAGACTCCGGCTCCGTCTCCGGTTCCAGCTCTGGCTCTGACTCTGCTCTTGGCTTCGCAGTCATGATTATATGAGCATCGTTTAGGTTTATAAAATCAACTTGACCCAATTAGGCAGCGAAATGTCCCAATAAACATAAATAATCAATTCAACATATTTAGGAGCGAACATGGGTTTGAAAAACTTAGTTGATCATTACTGAAGAGAGAGAGAGAGAGAGAGAGAGAGAGAGAGAGAGAGAGAGGAGAGAGAAGAGAGAGAGAGAGAGAGAGAGAGAGAGAGAGAGAGAGAGAGAGAAATCAGAATATTTCTTTCTTTCTCTCTCTCTCTCTCTCTCTGCTCTCTCTCTCTCTCTCTCTCTCTCTCTCTCTATATTATAATATATATAATATATATATATAATATATTATATATATATAATAATAAATATAGCAAGATATATATATATATATATTAATTAATATATATATATATATATATATATATAATAATATATAGTTATATATATAATAGTATATATATTATATGGCCCTTATCCTTTTTTATGGTGCAAATAAATGTTTTTGTTTTGGATTTTTTTATATATTGTAATTATATGATACTAAAAATAAATTTTAATGTGAATAAACAGGATTATAATATTTTAAATAAAAAAAGGCGATTATTAATAATATCGTACTTTTTTACGCATCGTACGTTTGGCAGCGTCCGAGACACAGCGACGTCTCGGGATATTTTCTGAAGTGCAAAAAATCTTACCCGAAAAAACAAAAGAAACATTGTTACGGCAAAGTAGATACATGTAGGTTAGGTCGAAATTTACTGCATCGTCCATCCATATAGGTTAGGTTGCGGTTTATTGCCCTCTAAGTTCAAGTTATGATATGTTTTGTTATATATACACAAAATCTATATATGGAAACAAAAACCAATACGAAACGTATTTTACCCAAAAGCATTATTTTTTACCCTACCTTGAATTCTTTCACACGGCAACACTAAAAGCCGTTTTCTTTCTCAGGCAAAATCAACGTTTTGGCTTACTTTATCAATTAATTTTTAATAGTTTCATATTTCATATCTTTCTCGTTCACATCTTAATTAATTACTAGTACCATATAATACTAATATATGAAAAAAAGGTAAAAAAAAAACATTTTTCTGCACCATGAAGGGGATAAGGTCCAATTATATATAATATATATATATATATTATATATAATAATATATATATATATATATATAATATATATATAGTAATATATATATATATATATATAATATATTATATATATATATATATATTATATAATATTATAATATATATATAGTATATAGACAAAGTTAACTTAACGCCCACCCGGAACGGGAGCTCGGATCAAAAAAAAAGTTTCCGCTCTTTTGGTCCGCATCTTGGGTACATAAATAGATGTTCTAGGGTCGAAATGAATTTTTTTTTTTTTTTTTTTTTTTTTTTTTTTTTTTTTTTTTTTTTTTTTTTTTTTTTTTTTTTTTTTTTTTTTTTTTTTTTTTTATTTTTTTCGTAATACTTATTTTTCTTTTTCCACTTTGTTACCGTTGTCATATAATTTGTCGACGTTTTTCCATACCCCGTAGGGGAGGGGCGGAGGAACCCCCGCGACACCCAAATACCAAAGAGCGGGGGTTCCGGAGACCCTCCCCGGAGGGGGGGAAATAGTCCTACCCCGTAGTTCCCCGGAAGGCCGAGAGACCCCGACTCCTGCCATCGTTCGGTATTCCCCTTTTTTTTTTTTTTTTTTTTTTTTTACTAAAATTTTACCAGGATTCCAAAAATGTATTCCTTTTCGCTGTAGCTATTGTAGTTTTTGAGATATTATTGTTTTTTTTTTTTTTTTTTTTTTTTTTTTTTTTTTTTCATTTCGACCCTAAAACGTCTATTTATGTATCATAGAGGCTACCTGTGAAAAATTTTTTTTGATCCGAGCTCCCGTTCCGTGTGGGCGTTAAGTAACTTTTACCTATTATCTTTATATATATATAAATTTTATATAAATTTTTATAATATATATAAAAATATTTTGTTTAAATATTATATTATATATAGGACAATTACATTTATATGCATTATTATATGAAATATATATATATATATATATATATATATAAAGGAAATAAGAAAAATATTTGCAATTTAATTTAGCTATAGCAAAACAACGCCAAAAAAAAGAAAGAGCTAAATTGGTAGCCAAAAGGACCTAATTTAGTCTCATTAGCAAGCAGTCAAAATATTCAACTAATGAGAAGCATAGAATGAATAGGTAAACTTCCTGTATCAATATGTTTACTTTATTTACTTGAAGTTGTATGACAATATGGTTGCCAGGTTGTCAGAAAATAGCTAGTATAAATTTCCTAAATAACGGGAATAATAGGTAAACCTTATAACCAATAGGGTCTATCTATAAAAAAGCGCGTTACTGAATGTTTCTGGCATGTTGCTAGGAAGCATGACGTTACTAGGAAGAAGGTGCTAAATTTTTTTATGTTGAAAAAGAAAAATATATATATATATATTTTTTATCAATTTATCTTCGAAAATGTAACTTGAAAATTATATACGCTAAATAATTAAATTAATTTATAACATATATGCTATAAAAAAAATCTACAGACGAAAATGTTGTCAAATTTGTAGTCAAAATGTTGCCATATATGGATTGTTGTTTACAAGTTTAAATATTTATTTATTTATTTTTTGTGGGAGAATTTCCTTAATATTAGCATGCAAAGCAGTACGTAAAATATATTTATTATTATTATTATTATTATTATTATTATTTTTATTATTATTATTATTATTATTATTATTATTATTATTATTATTATTATGTATTATTATTATTATTATTATTATTATTATTATTATTATTATTATTATTATTATTATTATTATTTGACCTATTGCGTAAACTGTAAATATAAAACTTATCATCGAAAATCTAATACAAGAAGACAACAATACAAAACTAAAAGAGAAAGTACGCTATTATTATTATTATTATTATTATTATTATTATTATTATTATTATTATTATTATTATTATTATTATTATTATTATTATTATTATTATTATTATTATTATTATTATTATTATTATTATTATATAACAGGAAAAAAGATATACACTTTATTTTAGTAGTTTCTGTTAATAGCAGTTTAAATTGCATCACATATTTGACTTTTAGACTGTCCTATTTTTTGTAGCATGACTGTCCATTTGTCTGTAATATATTCTGTTCGAATGTTCTTTTGTATCTTACTGTCCTTTTTTATTGCATGACTCCATTTGTCTGTCCTACTGTCTGTCCGCCTGTCCTTTTTTTATTTAAATGGCTGTCCACTTATGCCTTACTGTCCTTTTTCTATTGCATGGCTGTTCATTTGTCTGTTCGATTAGTCTTTTATGTTTGCATGGCTGTCCTTTTGTCTGCTTTACTGTACCTTTATATAGCATGGCTGTCCATTGTCTGTCTCTGAATCTTTGCATGGCGGTCCTTTTATCTGCTCTATCTGCACCTCTCTATTAGCAATGGCTGTCCCATTTTGTTGTTCGACCTGTTTCTTATTATTCTTTGGCATGATGTCCTTTTGTCTGTTCGACGTATCCTTTCTATAGCAGTGGCTGCTATTAATGTCTTTCAGATCTATTGCCTTTTATGTTTGCATGGCTGTCCTTTTGTCTGCTTTACTGTACCTTTATATGGCATGGCTGTCCATTTGTCTGTTAGACTTATTTTATCTTTGTATGGCTGTCCTTTTTTTGTCTAATCAACATAATAGTTTCTCCCTTATTTATTTATATCTGTATTTATTGAAAAAGTTCGCTTATCGCAGCACTTTTTGACTGTCTTCTGAATTGCTCGACTATCCTTTTTTCATTGCATCGCTGTCTATTTTATCACCTCACTATTTGTTCGTTTCTTCATTTTTGTTTGTTATAATTCATTCATACTAGGGTTGGCCGACGCACCAGGGGCGGTGCGGTGCGGTGCTTTGCGGGGCGGTGCCGATGCGATTGAGCCCACCACAATCAGTGTATCCGGTGCGTGCGGTGCGTGAGCGCGTTGAGCATTGAAACATAGAGTGCGGTGCGGTGCGGTATGAAAATCAGGTGCTTGGCCACAGCCATAATTCATACCTCTCTCTCTCTCTCTTCTCTCTCTCTCCTCTCTCTTCTCTCTCTCTCTCTCTCTTTCTCTCTCTCCTTCTCTCCTCTCTCTCTCATCTCTCTCTCTCTTCTCTCTCTCTCTCTCCTCTCTCTCTCCTACGCTTTTCATTAATTTTCTCTCTTATCTCTCACTTACCCACCAAACAGCGTTTTCTCTTTGCCAAACCCTTTTAAAGATAAACCTAGGGTGGCAAAGAGAAAAACTCTGTTTGGTGGAATAGAGAAGATAAGAGAGAAAATGTAAATGAAATAGCGTAGATGTTTAAAATATTCAAAGGTAGTAATAGGGAAGATGATTTAGAAAATTAGGAAAAATAGAAAATGAATATATATATATATATAATAAAGGCAAAGAGAGAGGCAAAAATTAATTTAGCAAGGAATAGTAATAAGGACCTGAAGAAGTTTTTTAGCTTTTATAAATTTAAGTAAGAATAGGACAATTGGTCCAATTAAAATTGATGAAAATTTAGTGAGTTCAGATAAGGAGTTGTCAACATTTTCAATGCTTATTTTGCTTCAGTGTTTACTGAGGAAAGATTAGATAATAGTTCAGAGACTAATAGTTCTTGTATGCATGACAAATAGACTTACAGAATTTGAATTTGATGTAAAAGATATTTAAACGTTTATTTAGGATCATATTGAATCAAGTAAAGCTGCAGGCCCGATGGTATATATGGAGAATCTGAAAGAGGGTAAGTTTCAGCATTGCAAAGGCACTGTATTTGATTTTAAAGCGATCTATAACCTTTGGGTGAGGTTACCAATGACTGGAAAAATCAGCATATGTTGTGCCTATTTATAAGAAAGGTAATAAGGAAGATTTGGGAAATTATTAGGCCAGTTAGCTTAGCATCTCTGGTTGTAAAAGGCTCTGGAAAAGTTACTGAAAGGTCATATAGAGAAATACTTAGAAGATAACAAGGTA
>JABUQX010061244.1:0-57650 GCA_015478945.1 Trachelipus rathkii
TTCCATTCTTCCATTCCATTCCTTCCTTCCCTCTCTCTCTCTCTCTCTCTCACTCCTCTCCTCTCCTCCTCCTTCCTCTCCTCCTTATCTTTCTCAAAATAAAATGATAATCAGTCTGAGTTTCTGTGTAATAGAGGTAATGTTATTCATTGGATTTGCAGCCTTCCATTTCCTGTCCATCCCTATTTCATTATGTCCATTAATGGGAACCCCTATTTCCTCTCTCTCTTCCTTTTCCTTCTTCCTTCGTTGTCTTCTTTTATTCTCTCTTTCTGTCTCTCTCTCTCTCTCTCTCTCTCTCTTTCTCCTCCTCTCATGCTCTCCTCTTATATATATATATCTCCTCTCTCTCTCTCTCTCTCATCTCATATATATATATATATATATATATATATATATATATATATATATATATATATATATATATATATATATATATATATATATATATATATATATATATATATATATATATATATAATGTAAATAGATATGTTTGTTATTTATTTTATAATAAAATATGAATAACACAGTCCAAATTCTTAAACTTGCTAATTGCAACAGAGTGAAGATATCACGTGTGTGTGTTTGTATATATGAAAACATTATGCACACTTATAGTTAAAAACTCTATCTTTACTTACCTTAATAAATTATTTAATATTTCAAATTTATATTTTACCAAACAACATTAATTAAAACAAAAAATTAAAATGTTTGTCAGTCATGAGTTTATTAGTAGCCGGCAATAATTGGGTTTGCGTTTCGTCATTGTGTGGTGCTGGGTTGGATTAGAACACTATAATTTTCCACTGCACGGCACCGCACCAGGGTCGTGGACCAGCCAGCATCGATGCTACCCGTCATATTTTCGCACAGCACGGCGCTGCAATGCTCAGATATGTTCTTGTGTGTCTTATTGATATATCCGCCGGAATGTATGAATTGTGTGTGTGTCAGCAATATGTAATTGTGTGTGTGGTTTGGGTGCGGTGTTTTAGGGTGAAGGACGCCCAGCCATTGTTCGATTTAAAAAAAAAAAAAAAAAAAAGGGGATTTCATTTCTCGGTCAGTTCCATTCCAGTCCATTCCTTCCATTTCATTTCTCTCCGTTTCCTAAGGATGAATGGTCAGATAAGACAGATCTCCATTTCTTCCATTCCATCATTCATGTTTCATCCGTCCGTCACTAAAACTGGTCCATTATTCAAATAATAATAATAATAGGTGTAAACAAATTATGTTAATAATTGTGTGTATTATTGATGAATGTGTGGTTCATTAGACCCAGGCAGTTCTCAAATCTTAAATTAGAATTAGTTAAGAAGGATTGGACAGGTCATGGATGGTTTGGGTATCATTTGAAAATAAATTAATGGCTTTTTTTTAGTTACATTGATTAGTTAAGAGTTCACAAATATTTAAACCGTAACAAAGTTAGGTTTTCATTTCCTCTCTTTTAGTTGTAGACTTTGTGTTTTACTATGGCAAGAAGTTAATGACAAGTCCTAAAGGTGCTTTATTGGTTATGGAGAGCATGTTTGGTGGATGGTTCCTTTTGTGAATTTGAAATTAAGACAGTCGATAGGTCTAATAGCGAAGCTACTTAGTGTCTCTATTTCTAATGTGCTGCGTATTGCAGTTGCTTTAATATCTTATTATCCGATCGACGCAATCAGCCCATAGATCACGTCATGTGTCTTTATAAAAATTGCAAATGTCTTCGTTTTACTGCTTCTGGAAAGTGAATTAAGTACTGAACAGTTCATACGTTGACCAACACTAAATAATAAGTTGGAATTGGTATTTTGAATTTCCAACTGTTACTTTTGAATCATATTTCGCTCATTATTATAAATTACTTTGATTTACCTATTGAACGGAAATGTTGGCTTCGATAAGGTCTTGGTGTCATAGATTGCTGGTATGTATGGTCATGGGCTCATGGCATACTCCTACATGTGGTGGGGTGATTTTCAATAAGAGATTTACAAAATTTCCAAAGGAAGCAATGTTCTATAATTGCTAAATTTTCATCTAATTTGCATCAAATAAAAAGCAAGATGCAGCTTTTTCCGAATTCTCAAACGTTGATTTCGAGCGTTTTTCTGAATCTTTATTGGTTTGCTTTTTATTTTCATATGAAGAAAGAAAACCATATTCCCTACATTTTTGAACGCCGGGCTGAGGCGCTGTCGAATGGGGTTTTGTCGAGGGTGGTGGTGGTGGTTTTTTATATCAATAACCAAAACCCAAGAAACAATTCCCAAAACTTCCTCTTGGTGGTTTAATAAGCCTTTTTTTCCTATAATATTTTGCTCTTCATCCGATCAATTAATAAATATTCCTAGAGCACGTATAATTATTTTAATATGTAATATAATTGGAGAAAAACTCAAAAGTCTAAGTCTAGACTCTAGACTAAACCTACTCCTTCTTGTCCATTTCCATTCTTTCTTTCATCCATTATCCCTTCTTTTCCTTAAATCCATTATCTTTCTCTCTTTCTATATATATATATATATATATATATATACATATATATATATATATATATATATATATATATATATATATATATATTTAATAAAGAGAACATCTCTCTTTCTCTCTCAAATATATATATATATATATACTCTCTCTCTCTATATATATATATATATATATATATATATATATATATATATATGAATTATAAAAATATATATATATATATATATATATATATATATATATATATATATATATATATACTATATATATACATATATATATATATATATTGAGGATTTATTTTATTTAAACAGTAAATAACATCAGATTTAAAAATCTGGGTAGAATTTTTGCCCCGAAATATTATAAATAATATATTTTAAAATTACAAACACTTCCAACTCTCTCAAATTTATATATATATATATATATATATATATATATATATATATATATATATATATATATATATATATATATATATATATATATATATATATATATATATATATATATATATATATATATGATAGTTTTAAAATAATAAAATATTTTTAATATATTTTTAACATAATATATTTTGCTCTATTATTATTATTACATGGTCAAATTTCCAACAGTAGTTCTCAAATGTTAACAGCTTCACTAATTGAGATGCAAAATAAATCGAATTAATAATATGTATGTAATATGTATGTATATATACATGTAAGAATAATAATATGTATGTATGTATATATATATATGTATATATATATATATATGTAAGTGTATGTAAACTTCATGTATTAATATGTGTTTATGTATGGGTAGCCATGTGTATGTATGTAACTTATTATTAATAATAATATATCCGTGTGAGTGAAAACTATCTAAAAGAATGTATGTGTGATTATAGGAATACATAAATGTTATGTGTGTGTGTGAATCTGTATATGTGTGTTTTCCATTCCTTCCTTCCTCCATTTCCTCTTCCTCCACTCCATTCCTCTCTCTCTCTCTCTCCTCTCTCTCTCTCTCTCTCTCTCTCTCTCTCCACATATATATATATATATATATATATATATATATATATATATATATATATATATATATATATATATATATATATATGGGGGAGAATGTGAGGATTGTCCTTGAAATAAAAAAGTGCATCTATGGAAGTAAATAAGTAAATCATCTGAGACCTCTTCTCTCAATTCAAAGGCAGGCAAAAAGTGCACATTTCATGAAATAAAAAATAACACAAACACACACAAACTTACTTATATATATATATATATATATATATATATATATATATATATATATATATATATATATATATATATATATATATATATAAGTTTATAAATATATATATCTATATATTTCTCAATGATTAAGAGATGGTTACTATGCATAAATCTATTTAAAATGTTTGTTGATAAGATTGTTTTAAGTCCTCATAAATTTTTCTCTCTATCATATATAAATATATATATATATATATATATAACATTTCCTCTCTATATATATATATATATATATATATATATATATATATATATATATATATATATATATATATATATATATATATATATATATATCACTCATATATATATATATATATATATATATATTTATGTTTATATATATGTAATATATATATATATATATATGCCGTGAAGTGTGTGTGTGTGTGTTTGCTTTTATATTGTATGCGATATGATATTTTTTTTATTTATTTATTTAAATTCACTATATTAAAAATGGATCTTTAAATTACCATCATCTTATAAAACGTAAAATTGACAAGAAACAGTTTGATGCGTATTATTTGATCTTTAAAATCCATTGATACGTTTTCATTTAGAGTGAAAAGTTTATTTTAGAAAGTATACCGAATTTCTTTTATTCTTTAACTTTCAATTATTATTGTTATTGTGTTATTATTATTATTATTATTATTATTATTATTATTATTATTTATTGTTATTGAGCTATTGTATTGTTATTATCGTTATCATTTATCATTATCATTTATCGTATGTTTTAATAGTTGTCATTATAATTAGTATTATCATTCTCATTATTATTAAAATTATTATTATTATATATATATATATATATATATATATGTCTGTCTCTCATGTTCGTGTATATATATGGTATGTTCATATATCTCTCTCTATCTTTCTCTCTCTCCTCTCTCCTCAGATGATTCCATGCTGTGCCAGGAGACAGTGGGGTGTTCTCAATGCTTTGAAGGTGGGCAAATAATACAGTATTTTGTTTGTTAATTCTCAAGCTGAATGTTGCAATACCATAGGGCAATGTTTCTCGTAATAGAAAGAGCCAAATTATGGGGGGTCGGGGTGGCCAGGGATTACTGGATTGGTTCACTGGGTTCTCAGGGGCAGAGTGGAATTTAATATGATTTCAACAATGCCCAAGGCATGATTTTCAAAGAAAATCATTTTTCTCAATTATTATAAAAGTTAGATTTAAAAAAGGTAATACTAAAAATAAGGATTATAATTAAAAAAAAAGATGAGAAGCTAGTTTTTTTGGGGGATGGCCGGGGAGGGTTATAATACTTTCGAGTGCAATTGTTATTATTTTTAATGTTTACAAAAAATCGGAAAATATTGAATAATTTCTTTTCTGAGATAAATTTGTTTTGTCAATCATAAACAATTTGAAAAGGAACAAATTCAAAATACTTTATTCTGATCAATGGTATTTATTACATAATACTTATCTTTAAAAATAGAAATTTCATACAAATAGAAACTCCCAAAGCCAATTACGATAGTGGAGATAAGAGGAGTCGGATGAGCTGGGCATTCTTAATAATAATAATAATAATAGTAATAGTCACAATATGTGAAATAATAATAATAATAATAATAATAATAATAATAATAATAATAATAATAATAATAATAATAATAATAATAATAATAATAATAATAATAATAATAATAATAATAATAATAATAATAATAATAATATTTTTACAAACTTTGATATTTCTGCAGGGAGCTGGTGGGTGGGCGGTTTATTAGGGAGGAGATTAATTCCACTCATCTAATAGCCTCCAGAGATTTCATTAGAATTTGAATTTTCTTTTAATGGGTAGGGAGGAAATTGTGCTCCTAAACTTCGTTAGTGTGAATTTGGTTCTATGCAATTATGTTAGTCAAAAGAGGTAGATATCATGAAGTTTTAGCATAGACAAATTTTTGAATAGTGGGTTGTGTGTTCACGGTAGTTTCGGGGCCCTGATATTACACGAATTATTTTTATTTTTTTTTTTTTTTTGCATAATGATTAGAGGTTGTAGCAAGTATTCACTTGCACAGCCCCATACTGAAAGACAGTAGAGTAGGTGATCATACAAGATTAAATGAGGTTTTAAATATATTTTTTAATGCTTTCTTATCTTGATGCATATTAATAATAATAATAATAATAATAATAATAATAATAATAATAATAATAATAATAATAATAATAATAATAATAATAAATAAATATAATAATAATAATAATAATGACATAATAATAATAGCAATAACAATAAACAATCAATAATAAACAATGACAAACCGTAAAATATAATAATAATAAGCAAACTGACAATAATAATAATAATAATAATAATAATAATAATAATGGATGAAAATAAATTTCAATTTTAAGGACGATAATAACAGGACAAACTCTGGGTAGAATGACTTCTTAAACTTCAGGAAGAGTACCTGATTTCGAGGGGCATTCCGGCCTACGCTCTTGATGGAGACAACATGAGACATGGTTTGAACAGTAACTTGGGTTTCTCAGACGAAGATAGAGAAGAAAATATCAGAAGAGTCTTAAGCCTCCCATTTCTTCCAGAATGGGCGTGAAATTCTGACGAGTGACCTTCCGAAGACATTATTATTGGTGCATCTGAAATAAACACAAACAACTTGAATTTAGTTTGATCAAATGGACATTTAGGTTAGGTTAGGTTATAGGTTAGGTTAGGTTAGGTTAGGTTAGGTTAGGTTATAAGAAAGTGAAAATTAGATTAGTGAAATTATGCTATGAAATTATGGAATTATGTGAGGTGACAAAGATGTCAGACATAGTATAGATATGATTAAAATTATAGTAGTTCAATTCAATGCTATAATTTTCGGACCATTCTGTGTGTGGGCGTGTGCATAGTGAGCGGGTGTACTTTTTCGCGGCAAATTTTTCCGCCAAAAAGTAAAACATAGTATAAAAAATATATCAGGCATTTCCCTTCAAATTTTAGTACCAAGAGAAAATACTAAAAGTATTTGTGATTATATAAAAATTAACTTGTTGTTATATTTAAAGTCATATTTATCTCTTTTACTTTTTGGAAGGCAATTTTGCCGCGAAAAAGTACAAGCGCCCACCATTTACACACACACACACACAAACACACACACAAAATGATCCGAAAATTATAACATTGTAATGATGAACTATAATTTTAATAATATTTATTCTATGTGTTAGAGGACATCATCTGTGATTACAAGGCGTTAGCCTGGTCGAAATATTGGTGTTTGCAGAAGGCAATAAAAAGTCGGATAAATATAAAGTGAAACTAGTAGAAAAATTCTGGGCTCCATAGGAACCTCAAGTCGGATCAGGACCTTCAATAGAGATGAGTTTAACATAACAGATCTAATGAAAAGCTTATTGAACTCTTCTTAGCAATGGTAAATTCTAATTTTTATTAACGAGTTAAAAAATTAAAAAAACTTGAATTCTCTCAAGTATCAAGTATAATAATTTTTTTTTTAAGTAAGAACATTATAATAATAATACTAATAATAATAATAATAATAATAATAATATATACATAATAATAATAATAATAATAATAATAATAATAATAATAATAATAATAATAATAATAATAATAATAATAATAATAATAATAATAATAATAATAATAATAATAATTTGACTTTTAAGTCTTCTTCCTAATATTGAAATTTTTGACATGTAATCTTAACAAAAAATTGGTGCAGACATCATAATGTATTAAAATTTCATTTAGAAAATATTTTTGGAAAATATACAATCCAAGTTTTTATTGTTCATTTTAAGAAAAGAATGAAATAGATTCTTGGTAAGAATGTTGGTGAAATTCAAATTTCCGTATTGAGAAATTAAAAACGAAGCATGATAAATTACTTTTTACAAAAATAGCTCGAATGGTAATATTTATGTTTAGCACCAAATAATATCTTGTGAAAAATTTGTGATTTTTTTTATATATTATTTACATTTTGACCGTATCAGTAGCAGCCATTTTGTTTGCTTACATTTTCCTAACTAACACTCCAGGATTCATTTTTATGACGTTCTGTTGCGAAGTTTTAAAATAAAAATTGTTCTCATAAATGAGGACTAAATTTAGAAAATATCCTATTGTAATCTGACCCGAAATGCTCAGAAGCCGGATTCAATCAACTCTTACATATATATAGAACAGATTTGTGTTTATATTTTTATATATGCATATATGTAGATATATACATATATATACTATGCTATATCTATATATATACTATATGCTGGCCACTCCAGCAATAACCAACATATATATAACAACATATATATATATATATATATGCCAACTTAGCTATATATAGCATATATGTATATATATATATATATAATAACTCGCAACCCCTTATATGGCACCAGCCGCGATAGGCCTGGCCAGCAGCCAGCCAGCCAGCCAACCAGCAGCACCAGCCTGTAGCCAGCATGCCCAACCCAGCGCAGCGCAGCGCTGCTGCTCGCTACTGCTCGCTGCTATATAATATATGCCATAACCACCAAATTTAATAGTATATGGGCGGATAACTCATAATGTGTAACATAATGTGTCTTTTTAATCAACGAATTTGAAATTAAATGAATATAAATGATAAATGTGCTCTGTTAATTTGTAATATATATAAAAGTTTGGAAAAGATAAACTTTTTGAAGAATTCCTCACTCTCAAATATAACTTTGGAACTAATCCTTAAAAATGTTTAATACTATAACATCTTAATAGCAATTTTCTAATTTAAATAAAAAATAATTAAAATTATTTGTTTTTTATTATTGTTTTTTTGTAATTTGAATTTTGATGTTTTTCTCCTATTTATTTAACATCTCAATATGTAATTAGGATGTATTAGCTATATGCTTTCATTATGAGCCATTTTTTTATTAGAAAAAGCAAAAAAAATAAGAATAAGAAAAATAATAATCAAAAAAACAAATTAAATGGTTGTTTAAAAAAACCTACAAACACACATTGGTTTAATCAAAATGGTTTAAACCAAATAGCCCTGTACGTATACAACTGTGTCCATTTTAAAATACGATGTGCCGTGAACCTCGGAATTCACGAACGTCTTGACATACGACGAACACTTGTTGATGGGTCTTCTGTGACCATGTCAATAATTTCATCATCTTCAATTTCAAGCCTAGATCTTCCATTTTTTGGAGGATCGCTAGGAATTTCGTCATTCATGTACCCCGATGTACATTTTGAAACATAGTGTAGTCAGGATAGAGTTCTCGATCGGGGTATCGTGCCCGATATTCTCTTACAGCAACCCGACCATTTCCATTACAAAACTCATAAACGTAATAAGTAGTATAGGGTGGACAACTAACCGCCAAAATGTAGCAAGGCAACGTTGCATGCAATGTTGTAAATGTTGCATGCAACATTTGGTTTTTCAAGCTTGACGTGTCAAGGTTAGGGATTTTAAGGTCGATGAGACCGAATTTAAGGTCTGGAAGACCGTTTTCGGAGGTTTAGTCCCCCAAAAGGGGGGCGTAGCCCCCCAGAGGGGGCTTTTTGGTTCCTAAAAGGTTTTTCATGATCGGTACATCATTTCTGATGGTTCCAATCGATTTATCGATGTTTTTTACCCTTATATCAATGTTTAAATCGTCTTTCTAAGTGCTCTGGTTGGCTTTTTACATTGAAAAATATAATCGAAAGAAAATAATTACTATAATTAAACATTCGATTAATCGTTGAGTTATTGACACGCCACTGATGGGAGGTTTACACCCTTTTCGATAGAAGGATAGCAGATCGCTTTCAAACTTGGTATATGTTCTATGACGGTGTTAAAATCACAGGGGAGTTTTGGTGACCGTAGGTCACCCTTAAGTGGGTGCTGCCCCCTTAGCTCCAAGGTCAAATTCGGCCTGAAAACCATGTTAGGCTTAACGTAACGGGCTAAAATTTGGATGTGAGCTATATGATGACGTAATCTCGTCGTAGACGAGATTACGTCCCGTGCGTCCCCCGTGAGGGGAAGCGCTGCCCCCCTATAAATTAAAATAATCGTAGAAGACTGAAATTTGGAGGCTGGGTAGAGGAGTCGGAGACGGGTTGGAGTCGGATTCGGCTTCGGAGTCCAGGGGCCCCCGGAGGGGGTCCCCCTCTGAAAAAAAATGCATGAATGCAAAACAGAGGAAGAGAAAGAAGAAGAAGAAAGAAGAAGGAAGAGGGAGGGAGGGAAGAACACTCCTTCATCCCGTGTCGGACCGGACACCGATTGCTGGGAGCGGTGCGTGCCGAGTTAGTAAACATTCGTTTAATAACATAATATCATTACTGTTTACATAACTGCTTCTGTTCTAACATGTACATGTCGTCAATTGCATTGCATCTTGCAAAAGATAACCCCTCTTTCAATGTTGAAGACTGACATTTATAATTTTCAAATCTCATTTTCTTTTTATAATAAACGTAAACTAATATAATTTTTTTTTCCTAAATCTGAAAGAATAAAATATGCTTATTTTTTTTTAATTTCATAAGTTTTTATTTCACATTTTACTTTGTGTTAATTTATTATTTTAATTGTTTTTTAATTTTTTATTTTTTTTATTTTTTATCTTTTATTTAAATTATTTTCTAACTTTATTTTTTTTATTTTACATTTTACTGTTTAAGGTTTATCTATTTAATTTTTTTATTTTTTTTTTTTTTTTTTTTTTAAAAATTTACTTATTTAAATTTAATTTTCAAACTTTATTTTTTATAAGTTTTATTTTACATTATGATTGTTTATATCTTAATTTTAATGTTTTTTTTCATTAATTTTTTATTTTTTACTGATTATTTAAATCGTTTTTTCTAACTTACTTTTATAAGTTTAATTTTTTTTAGGTTTAATTTTTTTATATTTATTTTTTTTATAAGTTTTTACTTTTCAATTTTATACTTGGAATTTTTACTTTCACTTATTTCAGTTCTTTTTATTTTTCACTTTTTTTTTTTCTTTTTTTTTCTTTTATTTAAATTTATTTTTTATCTTTATTTTTATCAGTTTGCATTGTTTATTTTTCATTTTTTTTTTAATTTTCTTTTTTTAAAATTGAAATATTAAAAAATCTATTTTGTTTCATTTGCTAAAACTTTGTTTTTATAAAATTCTTTATTATCTTCATGTTTAAAACGTAAAAATTTACGTTTTTACATACCTAAAGCCAGTAAATCAGATAAATCAAATCACCCTCCCCACTCCATCCATGATCCGTTGATCTATTGATCTATGATCTATTGATCTATGACCATTTGATCTATTGATCTATATTCCAAGTCATATTTTGCTTATAACCATAACACAAAAAACCTTTTTTTTTGTTTTATTTGCTTTAAAACAATTTTGTTTATTTAAAATTTCTCATGTACCAATGTTATAGGCGTAAAAATTTGCATTTTAATACCCAAAGCAGTAAATCAAATCACCCACCCCACCTTCCCCACCCCATCCATAATCTATTGATCTATTGATCTATTGATTCAAGTCATATTGTGTATAATAACAAATAAGTTCTTTAAAAAATTTCATAGTAAATATTATTTTAACATTAAATTATCAAAAACCTATCATAACCTATAAACACACACTAGCATACAAAACACACACTACGAATAAAACATGCCAACATTAGCCTAAGGTTCAAACTTAACAACAGTAAAACCTAAACATTACCATACAAAAACGTAACCTATCATGCTTGTCAAGCGATCATCTAACAATTAAACTAAGAAAAAATGGGACACACACAGCACACACACTCACTCACGATAAACTGCTAACATTACAAAGTTCCATACTTAACAACAGTAAGTAACTAACATACCATACAAAAGGGTAGTCCCCTTTTCAGCATATCTTCAACAAAAACTAAAAATAAATGCCACACGCACAACAGTACATACACATACGCTAACCCTATGAATAATAAATGAAATTAGCAAAGTTCCATATTAACAACAGTAAATTAACTAACATTACATACAAAACTAACCTATTCACCATTTTTTAAGCATATCTGTAACATATCAGTGTTAATTTTACATAAGCATAGTAATATTTAACAAGATTTTATCGTATTCTAACAAACTATTGTAATGAACTATGAATAAATGCTACACACACACACACGACAAAGATAATCCGTTTTCTATTTTCAAAATCTCGTTTTCTTTTTATAAACGTCAACTAAAATAAATTGTTTGCTATTTTTTTATATTATAAATTTCATTTTACATTTATTCTTTGTGCTAATTTAAATTTTGTAATTTATTTGCAAATTTTTATTATATGTTACTTATTTTTTTTTATTTTTTTAATTTATTTGCTTTAAACATTTGTTTTTACTAAATTTTATGCTTTCAGTTTCTTATAACGCAAAAACAACTGCATCATTACACACCCTAAAGCAGTAAATCAGTAAATCAAACCACCCTCCCCTCCTCTCAGCCCCACCTCCCCCCATCCTGTGATCTATTGATCTATTGTTTCAAAGTCTCTTTCGAGTATAATTTTGGATAAACATAACATTTAATCAAGTTCTTTATACACTGAATAAACGAAATATATGCTAACGTAACAAGTTTTCACAATAATAAAGCTAACATAGCATCACCCTAAACTAAAAATATAATGTACAACGACAAACCTAACATACCTTAAGCACGAATAAAACTGCTTAACATTAACAAAGTCCACCACTTAAACAACAGTAAAGTAACGTAATCACAGCATACAATAAAGTAACATATTTCACACTTTTTCACAGCCATACCTTTAACAATCGAATGCTAATTTACATTAACTAAGTAATATTTAACAAAGATTTATCAGTATCCTACCTAACTTGTGTAATGAACTAAGAATAAAGGACACTACACACACACAGACATATATGCTAACGTAACAAAGTTTTCAACATTAATAAAGCATACTTATAGCATCACCTGAACTAAAAAATAATGTACAACCGACAAACCTAAGTATGTGTTAAGCACGAATAAATGGCTAACATTAACAAAGTTCCACACTTAACAACAGTAAAGTAACTAACATAGCATACAAAAACTAAACCTATTCACACTTTCATGCATGTTCTCTAACATAACATGTTAATTTTACATTAGATAATAGTTTATCAAAAGATTTATCATATCCTAACCTAACTATTGTAATTTAACTAAGAATAAAGATCATAACACACACACACACGCACACACAAACGCACACACACACACAAGAGAACATATGCTACGTAACAAAAGTTTTCACATTATTAAAGCTAAATAGCATCACCTGAACTAATAATATAATGTACAACGACAATCTAACGATACCTAAGCACGATAAAACGCTAACATTTAAACAAATTTCGCATTACTCTAACATGGCAGTAAAGTAACTAACATAGTATACAAAAACGTAAATTAATCACACTTTGTTAAGCATATCTTTAAGCATTTAATATTGTTAATATTTACATTAACATAGTATATTTAACAAAAATTTATAATTTATCCTAACCTAACTATTGTAATGAACTAAAAAATAATACCACACACACACACATACACGAATATATCGCATAACGTAACATGTATTTCACATTAATAAAGCCAACTTAGCAACACCTGAACTAAGAATTATATATACAACGACAAAATTAACATACCTTAAGCACGAATAAACTGCTAACATTAACAAAGTTCCATACTTAACAACAGTAAAGTAACTAACATAGAATACAAAAACGTAACCTACTCACACTTTTTCAAGCATATCTCTAACATATTAATTCTAATTTTACATTAACATGGTAATATTTAGCAAATATTTATCATAACCCTGTCTAATTATCATACTGACCAACGAATATATGCTAACGTAACAAAGTTTTTCACATTAACATAGTAATATTTAACAAAAATTCATCATAACCTTACCTAACTATCATAATCCCAAACGAATAAATGTGCGAAAGTGATGTATTTTAAAACATTAGGCAATAGTAACACCTACCACTTTCAGGAGGTAACCTGAAATTTTTTAGCCCTACCCTATTTTAGGCCCCACCCCCTTTCAGAAAATATCAATTCAAAACTGGTAGATTTGGCAACAGCGCATCATACAGAGGCGATTTGGTAGCACTGTAAGCACTGTAAGCACTACTTGGAGATCACCCCAGAGAGATGCATGAAGACCCATCTCCGGGTACCCCGAAGGGGGGTGTAAGCGGTTACATAAGGGCACAGCCCAAAGGGCCCTTACAGTATATGTATGTTTGAACTTAGGAAAAAAAATTATATTAGTTAACGTTTATAAATATAAAGAAAATGAGATTTGAAAATATAAGATGTCAGATTTTCAACATTGGAAGAGGGTTATCTTATGCAAGAGCAATGCAATTTGACGACATTGTACATGTTAGAACAGAAGCAGTCATGTAAACAGTAATGATATTGTATATTAAACGAATGTTGTATAACTCGGCACCGCACGGCTCCAACACCGGTGCAGGTACCGACTCTGAATCGTTCTCCTACTCCTCCTTCCTCATTCTTCTTCCGTCTTTTTCTCCTCCTCCTCATCTTCCTTCTTCTCTTCCTTCTTCTTCCTCTGTTTTGATTCCATGCATTTTTTCTTTTTCAGAGGGACCCCCCCTTAAAGAGCTAGACTCCGAAGCCGAATCCGACTCAACCTCGGATTCCTCTACCCAGCCTCAAATTCAGCTTCTACATATAATTTTAATTCTATAGGGGGCAGCCGCTCCCCCTCACGGGAGCACGGGGACGTAATCATATAGCTCACAATCCAAATTTTTAGCCCTTACGTTAGCCAACATGGGTTTTCAAGGCCGAATTTGACCTTGGAGCTAAGGGGGCAGCACCCACTTAAGGGTGACCTACGGTCAAACCAAAACGTCCCCTAGTGCATCAGCTTTAACACGTCAACTAGAGCATATAACAAGTTTGGAAAGCGATACCTCTAATTCTTCCTATACGAAAGGGTTAACGCCTCAGTGCTGCATAACTACAACGATAATCGTATGTTAAATGATTAGTAATGATTTCTTCGATTATATTTTTCAGTAAAAAGCCAACCAAAGCACTTAGAAAATTGATATAGGAGTAAAAAACATCGATAAATCGATTGGAACCATCAGAAATGATCTACCGATCATTTAAACTTTCTAGGAACCAAAAAGCCCCTTTGGGGGCTACGCGCCCCCCTTTTGGGGGACTAAACCTCCGAAAACGGTCTTCGCAGACCTTAAATTCGGATTCCACCGACCTTAAGAAACCTAACCTGTTACACGTCAAGTTGAAAAACCAAATGTGGAAAATTTTGTTGCAAACGATTGCAACATGCATGCAGACGTTGCCTTGCAACATTTTTCGGCGGTTAGTTGTCCACCCTATTTACTAACTGTAATACATTTCTGCGGTATTCGAGAGGAGAATAAGACATTATCTACGTCCAGGTCCAACACGATTCAGATGAAAAATAGTGTCAATGTCACAATAACAAGCGTAGGTAATCAAAATCACAACACACGAACACATAGTTCAGAAGGAGAAGCCTAGTAATGGGTTAAAATTAAAATGTCACGAGTACGCACATAGTTACATGCGGTTAGCTAGTGACTAAAGCTTATGCCGTTTACTCTTTCATTTTCTTTATTTCTGCTACATTAGCTAACTTAACTCTCGAATTTTGTAATATGCATGTTTTCAGAAACATTACTTACTTGTTATAAATGTTAAAATAAAGAAAACTCTTGTCTATACCTTTGTATTATACCATTTTAGAATCTGGATTAAATGGGCAAATTTATCTGCTAGATGGTCAAATTTATGACGTAAAATATTTGGAGGTTAGCGTTATTTAAAAATCATCAAACAATCTTTTGCAAACAAAGTCTACACAAAACCATGTTTTTTTTTGTTGTTTTTTTTTTGACGGAAGATAAGAGTTCATAAAAATACTTTAATTACAAAGTAATACCCTTCAGGTCCATACTTTAAAAGGGAAAGAAGATTCAGATAACTAATTATCCATTATTATTTATAATTATTGGGTGGAAGCACCATCGATTTCAAAGGAAAAGACTAAACTTGACATAACTTTTCGACCATCAACAAATGACTAAACACATATAAAAAGGTCCTTGGACTTGGTCAGAGGAAGTTGTGTTCTGACTGTGCTCTGCCATTTTAGTGTGTAATTTGTTTATTTATTGTCTATTTTTGTTTTAATTGTTGTTGTTTTTTTGCATTATAAATAGTAGTGTTAGTAGTTTGTGTATTTATTTTTAGGTAAATCAGTTCTTATAGTTAATTTAGCACTAGTATTGGACTAAGTCAGCGTTTGATACCCACCCTAGGCTAGCTTAGTTAAGAGACTTACTGTATTACTGTGGGAGGTTATTATGCGATTATTAAAATATGTTTTCTGTATTTATAACAGTCTTTAATAATTGGTTATTTTAGTTGTGGATGAATTTAAATTAAATAAGTTCCCAGCCATAGACCTAAAGTTAGGCCTAACTTATTAATTTTTATATATTCCTAGCCTAGGCTAAGCTAAATTTAAGCGTGTTTAAATTTTTAACTTGCTTTAAGATATTAGTTTATTTCTTTTTAGGCTTCAGTGATATTTCAAACTGTAGTTGATAAAATAACAGGTACAAGATAGTAAATTTAATAATAATTTAAAGTATGTATGCTCCGTGTGATAACTGTGGGACTGTGAGAGGTGAATATGTGAATAGCTGCCCTGTTTGTGTTTTGAATGAAGAGAATGTGTTGTTAAGGAAGGAGATTGCAAGACTGAGTGAAAATGTGAATGAACTGCAAGATTTTGTATTTGAGTTGAGAAAGGAGGGAAGTGTTAGGAAAAAAAGTAGGGGATGTCGAGGCAAGGAGGGAGGGGATATAGGGGTAGGAGAGAATAGTGTAAACTCCTCTTGGCGTAATACGAGCTTGATCGCCACCAAAATACTTAACAAACAAATATGTTGAAGAAAATACGAGAGTATAAGAAAGATAATAGAATAATAAATTAGGATCTCGAAAGTCAGTCAGCCTGTGACCTGCAGTAACAGGTTCGACTGTTTTCCTGATGGAGAAGGATCAGAGAGGGCCAATGGTAATGTTGAGATTTCTAAAGGGAAGACTGAGGCATTGCTAATTGGAGAGACTATGATACGATATCTAGATAGAACTTTTCAAAATAAGGATAAAAAATAAACGAATGAAAGTATGTTATCCAGGTGACAGAGTGAGTGGTATCGTGGATAGGATAGATAGAGAGATAGAGTTTACAAATGTTGATTCAAATGTGATTGTGCATGTGGGTTACAAATGATATAGGACATAGAAGGCCAGAAGAATTAATAGCAGATTAGAGGAGGTTGATCAGAAGATGAAAGCTAGTGAAGAAGGTGCATGAGTTTCTAGGATTTCACCTAGTTAGGTGGCGAGGTCAGAAAAGGTGGAGCAGAGCCTTAAGGTGTAAATGAAAGGGTTAGAAAACTATTGTTTTTCAGAAAATATTTTGGTTTTTGGATTTGTGGATAGAATTTTCTAGACAAAGATTTCTTTTGCAGTATACATAGTTCACTTTGAAGCCGTAAGGTGTTGAGCTTTCAGTACCAGTGTTGGAGACTTGTTTATACAAAAAATTCTGTAAAGTTAGGGTGATGGGCCTAAATCTGGATATGACATGAATTGTGGTGAAGAGAAATAAAACTAGTGTTGTTACAGGTTCAATAATGATGATAGCAATAAAAATTAACAGCATTTTGAGTATCAAATGCTTTTACACAAATGCTCCATAGCCTTAGAAATAAAAAGAGGAACTGATTAGTTATCCATCTATAATGAGAATCTAGACAATTATTGCCATAAACTGAACATGGGTTAAGTGAAGGAATTGTATAGAGACTCCACTCGGGAATAAAATAGCAGGGATATTCACTTTATTTATATCAGCGTAAAGAAAGGAAGGGTGGTGGTGTGGCGCTATTATGTTAAAAACAATATTCAATCTGTATTAATGACGACTTTAAACTAATCATGATGTTGAGATCTGTGTGCGGTAGATATATTTATGTAGAAATCAATAATAGAATAGAGACATTTATAGACCTTCTGGCCAGAAGTCAAGGAATTAGACGCGAAAATGTGGTGAAAAAAATTGGAGAGCCATGCCACGGTAAAGAAAATGGTATAGTATAATTGGTGATTTTAATTTTCCTGGCATTCAATGGATTTTCTTGTCTATGTGGACCATAGTAATTTTATATTTATAAATTGTATACTAGGCAACTTTTGAGCCAGATGGTCCATGAACCTACAGACACGATGCACTGTTAGACTTAAATTTTAACTATCGATTGAAAGGTATGTGCGATGAGATTAGAGTTGATGAGAATTAAGAGATTAGTGACCATAATATAATTAGATTTAATATGATTGTTGATATCTGGCCCAAATTGCAAGTTAGAGAAAAAGATACTTAGATTCCCGAAATTGCGAGTTTACCAAATTTCAGAAGACATGCTTAGTATAACTGACGGATAAGAGTTTAAAGACAAAACTGTTTTATCTTGTGGAACATTTTAGGAATTTCTTAATGTTTTAATGAATATTCAGTCAGCACGTTTTAAAGATAAACCATTAGGGTGGCGAAGAAAAAATCTGTTTGGTGGAATAAGAGAGAAAAATCAACGAAAAGCGAGGATGTTTTAAAATATTCAAGGCTAATAATAGTGATGATGATTTAGAAAAATTATAGGAAAAAGATAATTGAACTTATTACCAGTTCAAAAGAAAGGAACCAAAAGATGAGAGATGGCAGAAGATTAATTTAGCAAGGAATAGTAATAAGTACCTGAAAGAATAACATTACCACTCTGTTTCAAATTTCCACACTTTAAAAATAAGAATAGGAAACTCACACTTAGGAGAAAATATAAAACACTGAGATGAACCAAAATATTTAGGTGAGATTCTCAGAATTAAGGAGTTGATCAACATTATTATCAATAGACTTATTATTTTGACTTTCAATAGTGTTTATGAGATAATAATAGATAAATTGGAATTGTGAGACTTTAATAGTTCATATTGTATGACATATAGTATACAAAATAGTAATTTAAGAATTCTGAATTTGAAAGTGGTAAAAGATATTTTAAATCGTTACTGATGGACCATTATTGACCCAAGTGTAAAGCTGCAAGGCATCGTGATGGTGATATAATTGTGAAAAGATCTAGAAGAGTGAGGGTAAGTTACCAAGTCTATGTGCTCAAAGCAACTTGTATTATGGAATTTTTAAGCAAATCTATAAATTCATTTGGTTGAAATAAATATAATAAATTGTACAGACGAACTGAAAACAGCATTATGTTGTTTTGAATAATAATACTAATTTATATAGAAAAAGGTTGATTATGCATATATGCAATCTGATTGGAGCCTAGCTAGCTTAACGATCACTGTTTTAAAATGGTTCTGATGAAAAATAAATGAATAATTTACTGATAAGAGTCAATATTATTAAGAGAGATGCAAAATATTGGAAGAATAAACAAATGGATTATATAGATGTACGACTTCACGCATAGAGTTTCAATAGAAAAGAACTGAATAATTAAGGTACATTTAGATCAGACAATAATCATTTATAATATTATTATAGATGAGATATAATCGAATTTAATGACTGAATTTGACCGATAGAAGATCAGTTATGATAATATTAATATATAATATAAAGACTATTAGTGGAAATATATTTATAGACTGAGAAGGGTTTTCGCGCCACATAGCGTCTAGATGAAGAAGATTGATATTATAGCAAATTTGCATAAGTTCCGCGCGAGTACGGTACATGGGTAGATTAAAGAGTGTTGTGGAAATATATGGAATAGAAAACAGTGTGCATAACTAAATAGGCTCACTTATAGAGTCTCATTATGGTCGACAATCGAAAACTAGGGCAATAGAAGATAGGAGTACCAAAAATCTTAACTTGTCCACACGGGCATCAAATTAGGTGCTGAGTGCCACTATTTTTCACTACAACATCAATTGGTTAAAATTAATAATATTAATGAAATATTTTATATATTATAATTTTCTTAAAAGTATTATATTTATTGTATATATGAACTTCAAAAGATAATAATTTAAGATAATTTTTAATTTAGTTGTGAAGCGCTAAATGAATTATAGTATATAAATATATAGTTACAACTTTGACCTCTACAAATTACATACATATATATATATATATATATATTGTAGTAAAAATGTTTTTAACAGATTATATTTATATTGTATATTGCTTCTATATATACTCGATCTTTACGATTTACAGTGTATACTATAATAGGTAAATGATTATTTTATATCAATATCTGAATTTCAGATAATCGATACCGAATAATGGGCGTAAAGTATATATAATTAAGTACTTAGTTTTAATTATTTATACTAGGTTTTAATCAGTTTTTACTCGATAAAGGAAGGTTAATAGAAAATTTTTAACAATTCAAAAGGCATATTTTATAATAAATTTATAATAATATTTTTATATATATTTATATTTATAATTATAACTGCTATATTATATATATATATATAATTATATATAATATGTGTGTTATAAATTAAAAACTTACTTTCCAAATATACCTCCGGATATGAAAAGGGAATATATATATATATATATAATAATTTAATATATATAGATAATATATATTATATTTATAATATTGGACCCTAGTAGGACTTAAATTGCTGAAGAGAGTTTCTAATGAGTTGCATATATATGATATCATAAAGTACGGCATTACTATAATCTTAAGGAATAGTGAATGGATGTTAATAAAAGATTTCAAATGATCTTGGATAAACTTCTTTGAGGTATTAGGCATGAATAGATAGGCAATAATGTGAATTTATATAGATATAATAAGTATGTAAGTTCTATCATCTAGGTTACTCAAATAATAAATAGTTATTTAAATCATACAATATGAATGGAATTAGCTTGTGAGTCTGTATTAATACCTAGAAAAAGATTTAGTGGTTAGTATGTGTATATTATAAGCAGTTAATTTGAAAGTAGCAAATCAAGTGTGATTTTGGAAGCATAGAAATAAGCGAATATAGAATGTATGGCTCAATAAATAAAATCGTTAATGTTGTATTTACTAAGGGGCAAGGTGAGTCATTAATGAGTAAAACTGTTATAATTAAACTATGCTATAGGCTCAGTATTAAGAGCATTGATGCACAATGATTCTCTGCTCCTTATTTTAAAGTGAAATATACCTTAGATATGTATAAGTGAATAGAGGCAACGTAGAACTACTAGGATAGTGTATATCGCGTTTTAGGATAAGACAATACATTAGAGGTATAATTTAGAGGCTGAAGAGTTAGAATGTTTTCTGTGAAAGGCGATT
Source organism: Trachelipus rathkii (assembly GCA_015478945.1). Lineage (NCBI taxonomy): Eukaryota > Metazoa > Arthropoda > Malacostraca > Isopoda > Trachelipodidae > Trachelipus > Trachelipus rathkii. Next base: position 21,340 of record JABUQX010061244.1, read on the forward strand.
TCCATCTGGTGAGTAACATGATACAAGCTACAAAATTATTTACATCTAATTATATACACAGACCTAAATAACTCGTCACTAGTTAAGTGAGCTATATAATGTAAACGGATTTAAGAAGTGAGCATTCATTCAGTAAATAGGGTGTTAAGATATTTAGAATGTATTTGCCATCAAGTATGAGGTGTCGAGTGCGACTCAACTATGCACATTTAAGAAAGAATTGATAGCGTGTATGGATAGTTTTTTGAGTAGTATCATACTATATCTAGTATATTTACAGCTAAGCCAAAATTGGCCGGGATTTTAGTTTAACAGTAATTAATATAAAGTTATAAGCTTGTACATGTTACTTAATTATGATTTATTAAAGCTTGTTAAGTTGTGGTTTATCATATGTAACTTCAGATATATTATAAGTTTTTTTATTATCTTTAGAGCTGGTTTAAAGTGACAGGTGAAATTATTAATGTTAGGTATATAACAAGCCCTTAGGGTGATTTTATGAATTTGCATGGTGCATGTTTTAGACTTTGTATATTATTTTTAACTATGTAATTATATTAGATCTCAGTCACTATGGTGGTGCTTTGTGTAGGATTTGCTATATAATGGAATATGGTTGAATTTTGTGATTGTTTCTTTTGGCTTGACTGGTGGGATACAGTTCTCGATAGGACCCCATTGTGTAGCTTTCTTACTGTCTTTTTTATTTTATAATGCTTCTATAACAATTGTAATTGTATAATTACTCCACATTACTACTATTTACAAGATTTTATAGCTACTTCATGGACACTCTATAGTATATATATATAATATTAATTATTATATATATTATATATATTATATTAATATAATATATATATATATAATATATATATATAATAATATATATATAGTATATATATATATATATATATTATTAATATATATTAATATATAATATAATATATATATATATTTCTTTCACTTTTAATCATACCTTCTTTGCCCCAAGACTTATGGTGGTGTAAAGTGCGTGTCATGCATTCGGAAAGAAAAGCTCAGTATAGAAGGAACATTGAACTAAAAAGTCTGAATAGGAAAGCTCAAGCCTTTAACCGCCCTCCTCATATGTACCTATTAATTAAGTGAGTATACTATCACTCAGACAGAAATTCAACTCCAGAGCTTCAATGAGACCGCGACGGAACCCTTCACTAATGGTAAATCGTCAATGGTAAGGTTTACAATCCCTTGGACCCAGGTGGGCACTCAACAACCATTGACCCCATATACAAAACCCGCCTTCACTACCTATTTAATGCACTTTATTCTCGCCTCTGCCAACCACATTCATCTCTCCTATCAGGACATTATCAGTATATCATTCGCATAATCTATAGATTCCATCTTATCTCTGTCGTCTCCCTCATCCGAAGTGTTTGGTTAAATTACACCTAATACACTCGACTCTCTGCGCATTTTATATTAAAACATCACTCTGACTATATATACGCTCTTCTTAAAAACTATCATTCATCTTTCTCATCATGACCAAAACCATTCTATACAGAATATCTAATGATATATTCTGACTTCTAGTTTTCTTGACTCATTTACCACCTATTCTTCACAAACCATCAGACACCTACATGTAACATAAACTACTCTTTTATATCCTTCCATTTGTGATCAATTCTTCTCACACCTTAGCAATGTCACTTAACCTAAGATAGTATTTGAAATAACAACTAACCATAGAACAGTAATCTGACTCAAGAAAAATACAACTCAGATAATTTACAGACACCATATGGTTCTCGAAAGTCTAATAACAATTAATATCTCGCACGGTAACAACACTCCTCACAGTACCTTCATTCTCAGACCCTTTACGCAGATCACTTGACTTGAAGTACATAAAATTTCTTCACCAACGATTAACTTACCAGCAATTGAAAAGTCTGCTGAGTCTGATAATTTCCAATACACTCTGCATCATCTCCGGTTCCCACTTTGCTCACTCCAACAAGATCCCTAAATATAGTGTAAATAACATCATGTACACTTGCTCTCATGTGCGTGTCTCACACTGTATACACAAACACTCCCATCCACCTGAGTCATATTCTAAACTAAGAGACATAACACTCACAATCTGAATCTCTCAAGTGCCTTTTTACTTTCTGAACCATCCCTATATCATAAATCACCATCCTCTCCTGCAAATCTCTCTTAGTGCCAATTTTGCAAACTCTCTGTCGAATTCGCTACACACCGAATCGCAAAATATTGATTCCGCTTTACTATAATAGGTAGGGCACCTTTCCTCTCATCTCCATTCTGCCATCGTTTCTAAACATCTCTCTATATTTCAGCCATCCCTTCGATCCTTCTAAATCTTCTTTGGTAACTAAAGTTCCATATTATAAACCAAATATTGTTTAATAACTCAAGTGATCACATCAACAACAACCCAATACTCTCACTCCTCCTATTCACTCCTTAAAAATCATATCACTTTATTTTATCATCACTGATTCTTCTTCACAAACCGATTATCACTCCGTAGCATAACATTACTTCTATCGTATTCCATGCACGAAGGCATACCACCAACCACCAATTATATGACACTACACATCCGTCCCAACTCAAAGCATATATCTTTCTCAATTAAGCCTCATGTGCGGCCTGTTACAAATATCACATTAAACTCCTCTAAAAATATAGACCTCTTTATTCCTTCACTCTCTTCCTCCTCAATATTTTACTTAATAGTGTTGATTTCACATGTTAAAGATTTTGATATCCACATATCCAATGATCTACCACTGCGTGATAAACGAACTAATTATCACTTCACCAATCCTCTCAGTCCTTCAGTCACTCGACACACTCTTTCGACAAGAGTGATACAGCAATTACCTTCCGCTATACCACATACACTTCAATAAACTTATTCCCTTGCTTAAAAATTTCTACAGTTTCCCTTTTCTCCCTTACCCTATATATAGAGGTACTATTATATTATCACTGCTCTCCTCCATCCCTTGGAACTATACCTCCATAAACGCGCTTATTACACACTTACAACTTCAAGATCCAATCACCATCTCTCCTCCGTCCTTGATCATTCACCAGTTAAATTTCATCTATACAGCAGGATTTACCATTCTTCAGACTTTTTCTTCCTCACTCTACCATTACCTATCTTTCTTTCATCTTCTACAACTCACGAGAGATTCGATTTTTATCTACCTCTTCATACTCTTTTAATATTGATTGCAGGTGTTTCGAGAGGTGTGTATTTCCAGTCACTGCGCACCTCGATTCATCGCTCTCTTTCTCTCAGCACCTTAAATTAAGCACGCATGACCTTGTTCATTATTGACTAATGTTCGAGGAATTGTCCCCTTAATATTACTGTTATATATTATGTATCACGCCTTCATTCCAGTAGAGCTTCTTATGCGCATATATGTGTTCCTCTATTCATCATTCCTTCTACATATGAGAACTGCTGCTTTTTAACCTCTTTTTTCCTTCACTTTATATAATTCCATAGTTACTCCATGCGTTTTTGAAGACTTCAATTCATTGTATTAATATACTCTTCTCCTGTACATTCAACCACGCTTCTTTATATTTAACCGCTTGCACCACTATACTATAACCATCATCATTCCACCATTCACTGTTTAACATTCTTACTTCCTACTTTATACTTTACCACATACTTCCTTTGCACTACTAACAATGCTTTCTTCATTTGGCCCCCAGATTGTTTCAGTATCAACTTCATCATTCAACCGATTATTAATAGCGAGCAAACACAAGCATCATATCTTGCTCCTTGTTCGCTTAAACTTCTCTCGGCTTGTCCTAATGTGAAAATTTATGAGTATTACACCTTTCCTCTCCATCCAAATATATAAGCCCCCACAACTTAATTTTACATATTAAGATACAACATAAAGATACGGACAATTTCATTACTTAACCTTATATATCATACTGATTTAACAGTCATCAACATACTTTCAACATTTTTTTATCTTTACTTCAACTAAACATCTAAAAATCCATCATACTTTTCACTTACCGTATACCATCTCTTAACCTACTACCAAACTCTAGAGTATACTTATGGATACTCTGTGTTTAAATAGAAAAGTTATTACTTATCACAACTCATACACTTCTCTCTTACACATAGATAAATCAATACCTTTCACTTACCATTTCTCTTTCATCCCACCACTCCCCAAAAACCACCTATGTTAATATATACCATCCTTATTTTTTATCACCTATAATCCAAACCATTCAGGCCCCAACACTATCAATGTGTTCTAGAAGCTCTCTACTACCTCATCCATAAACTATCAGATATCCCAATAATAATCGATACTCTCTCTTTTTCAACGTGATTTCCACTTCAGTAATGAACCAATATGTATACAAACTCAACAATTCATAGAAACAATACTTTATCAAACTTAAATATTTAACTACATTATAGAAATTCTAGGGTACTTCACACCACAAAGTCTTACCATAGCTTGGTACCACAGGTCTCAACTCATCAAAATTGTAACTCATTTATCTCTCTCCATCATACACTAATTCCTTTCCACATCACTAAGCACAACACACATTACACTCATCCACACCACTCTTATTCACCGTTCCTTTAATCTTTGTTTCTATAAGTCACAGCGAAGTACAAATCAAATTTGCACTCATTTCTAAATATACATCTCATCACGCTCTCTACTCTTTTCTCGCTCAACATTTATTCTCTGACATTCCATGTAATATACCATACGATTCATACATATTTCGTCGAAAAGATAGAAGGCCGTATTTATCAGGCTCGATCACGACCTTTTTCTACTCACGAGGCTATGTCAATTAGCATTCCTTGACAATAGAGAATAGTATTAGTTATGATTAGGTCAGCCAACCCAACTACCACCGTCCTTTAGTCGCTTCTACGACACGCAGAACATACGATGTGTTGGCAATTCTTTCTTCACTCCACGATCATCATACAAATATATTGAATTGGATAAGTTCAGGATTTTAGGGATGTTATTCAAAGAGATGGTGTACCTAGATAAGAGGGTTAGTTTACTTAATCATGTGATTGATTAATATGATATGTGGATGGAAAGGATGTCAGTAAATATAGTTGCTGTGAGGATTGGTGTGTATAAGAATCATGACGCTTAAAGAGAGAAAAAGTGCACCTAATTAGAAATTGATAGATATAGTATATATATTATATTAATATATATATATACATATATATATATATATATATTATAAATATATATAATAATATATATATATATATAATATATATTAATATATATTATTAATATTTAATATATATATATATAATAATAATAATATATATCTATTAATTATATATATATAAAATTATATTAATATATATATATTAATTATTATATTATATATATAATTAAATATATCATATATATATTATATATTATATTAAATATATATATATATAATATATATTATATATATATATATATAATATTAATAAAAGGAATATAAAATGAACGTGAATTAAATTATATATAGTTATAAAAAAAATTTAATATATTTTTTAATATACTGGTTAAAGTATAATTAATTTATATTCTTATATATATATATTATAATTTATATAATATATATATATTATATTATAGTATATATATATATATATATATATATTATATATATATTAATATATATATATATATAATATAATATTATTATTATATATATTATATATATATTAGAGAAGATAGATGAGTAAACTGAAGATGATAGAGATGAAGAGAGAGACGAGAGAGTAATATGAGATGAAGAGAGATAGAGATATAGATCAGTAGAGGGAATATCTGAATATAATATTGGTGAAGGAGAGAGAGAGAGTAGCCTGTTTTTTTTATAAGATTAGAGGCGTATTATCCTTTAGTCTTTTTGTGCTTGTCTTAGGATAATGTCTATAAAGTTTGGGTATCATTTGTTTCAAATGTATAGCACTCAAAAATTGTGAGAGTTAGCTAATCCAAACCTAATGATAAATTTCTTAAATTCTGTTATAGTAGTTGCTTTTCCCGTGCTTAGCGTATGATTATTAATTTTATAGAAACGTGCTTACAAAAAAAATGAAACGAAATACAAAATACTCGGGAAAAAGAAGGCAGGTACAGTAATAATTATTTTCCGTTTTTTTTTTTTATTATTATTACAATGGATAAGGAATGGAGTTTATGTGATGCAAGAAATTGTGAATTTAGATTGTGTACATAAAATAATTATACTGTTATAGTAGTATTCAATATTATCTTACCTCAGTTCTAGGTATTTAGGATGTTTTCATTACGTGGCAGGTCTCCGTTATTGATATTTAGGGACTCTAGTGATGTACATTCTATAAAATCAACTTTAAATCTATCTTCTTTCAATATTGAAATCATCACAATAGTGATCAAATTATTATTTTGTACAACTATTTGCTATTTTTCTTTCTATTTTATTTTCAAATGTACTGGGCTCTTATATATAGCAAAGTTGATCCTCAAATGCTTTTAAAGAAGGTATAAAAAATACCGATGTAATTCAGGCGTGTTCGATTATTCTCAATTAGAATTTTCAGTGATATATCAAAAACAGTGTAGATAATAAATTGGTAAAAACTTCTATATAGGTTATTTTTAAATTATGTTTTATAATATATTTTATTCTATTGATCGTTAGAAATAGCATTATATAATAATTTTAGTCGCTATATAATGAATGCATGATACTTAAAACTATTTGAGTCTACGAGGAGGGGTGGCTCCGTCCCTATGTTCACCCCTGACCAGTGTAGATAGTTGAGAGACAGAAACAAATAGAATAAAAATAATTACAATTCAACGTGTGGAAGAAGCGTGGTTAAATATATTAAAAACCAATATAATTTTTATATAGAAGAAAACCACATTAAACGCGAGGATCTTGAAGCAAGTAATAAATAGGAGTTTTGAAATAGATATACAAATATATGTAAACCACCATACGACTATTCATCAAGTTTAGTATTGTTAGAAGCGACTATATTCTGCCTCTCATCCTTGCTCTGGCTACGTTAATATATAGCGTTCTATTTAAAACTAAACGTTCCTCATTTTTATATATAAAAACCTTACGTTATATCTAACAAAGTATACAAAAGTCTAATCTAAAGCAATGATTTTTTTTTTTTTTTAAAATTCAGATATTAAAGCTAAATAATATTTGTTTATATATAAAAATAAATTTTGTTAAGTAAGGTTATGTTAAGTAAGGTTATGTTGAATTACGCTTTAATAGTTTATCTTATATATATATATAGCTATTTTTTTATATATTATAGGGTAGAAAGCTCTCTATCTACTTCACTTATATAATTCAGAGGCTCTACACAGTTAAATATTTACTTGTATGAAGATGATCTTCTCTATTCCATCATCGATGTAAGTAATAAAATGGTGTATGTGAGAGAGATATAATAACCAATTATGATTCCCTTTGTTTCTTAAGTTTTCTTTTATTGGCGGATCATTTCAAAAAGTTCATCCAGCGTTCTGATGAAACTCCAGAAATCGGCGTGGTATCACATAGTTGATAATTTTTCCATTTATGATATGAATTAAAATTTTTTTATTTCATATAAGAAAATTTAAAACGGCAAAATTTAAGGCAAAACTTAAAAATTACATTGATTCCTAACGATACAGTAAAAAAAACTCTATAACACAACCAGAAATATATGGAATCTTAGGTAGATCGATCACTAAAGTATATGTACTATATAATATAGTGGATACATAATATTTATTAAATTTTAAATAACTAATAACTATTAAAAATTAAATTTTATTACACATTTACTTATTATACACTAAAAAAGATAAATTCTATAATTGATTATATACCTCATTTATTATAGTGATATAATGTAGTATTCTAATATCCACTGTATAGATAGATATCTAAAGATTTACAAATTTAAACAATTGTCATTAAGTAAATGCATTTGAATAGCAGAGTGTCTTAGCTATTTTCTTAATATATGCTCTGCTAGTAGGTATATATAAATGAAGTTACGATCTAATATATATATTAATAATATATATTTTTATTAAAATAGAGAGTATATAAGTTAAGATATGTATTTGGGATATTGCACTTTTATATATAAATAATCAAGGTAAGTATTTATCCAAATATACAAAGAACAATGCTTACATTAGGAACTTGTATATAAGACGCCCTAACTTTTTTTATTAAATTTCGAATGGCGTAAAATTTATATACTTTATTATATATATGTAGAAAATTTTATTATTAAGTGTATGTTGGGTATAGCACACTATAGAAAACTAACGTTATATTAATAATAATAAATCCTTATTATATATTTCAAAGTTAATTTCTTATAATAAATTATTAATCAATTGGAAAAATATATTAAGTCTCACTGATTTAATATTATACTTTGTATTTTATCAATGTTAGCATAGTGTAATATTCAAAACAGTGGCTATAGTATATATAGAGAGGTGTGGAATAATATAAATTAAAATACTTTTATTTTATGATTAGAGCAATATATTGTAATATTAGACCTGATTATAGAATATATATAAATATGAGGATTGTGTCAGATTTAATATATGTATACTTAATTATTAATATATATACATATATTGATAGTATTGTCCCTATATTACTAATAAATTAATAAATCTAATTATTATTAACATTAATTTATTACATTATTATTCTGATTTTATTTCCAATATTCTAGATATTGAAAGAGATCTTGCATATTCTCGAGTAACCTGAAGAGCACTCAGCTTTAATAAGAATCACTACCTTCACTCTCAACGCCATTGTCTTATGTAAAAAGTCTAGTATATATATTATAAGTTATAATATATATATATATATAAACACTACATCAAATATAGATACATGATGACAAAGAGAGAGCCTAATTAAAACTAAATATGATAAATATTATAATATTACTCGATGATTGTATAGTCTTACTTATTTCATATAACATCAAAATGCAATTAGAAAAAGGCAAGCCTAATGTAGAAAACGTGGCCTGATAGTAAATATTAATTTCATATAAAATAGATAAGCTTATCATTTACTCATTTCCTATAATATTATTCCAATAAGTAAAACTATTTCGAAGCGGACCCACAATCCATTTTAATTACCTAACAATCGAGGTATTCTCTACACTCATTATTTTATTTTAGAAAGAATTATTTTATTATTGGTCAAAATATCATTATTTTAAATCTCTTGATACCCTAAAAGACATATAATAACTATATACACCTCTTAAATTTAAATGAGTTCCCCTTTAATAAATAATTATAGTTTAGTGAGGCAAAATTATATTTTAACTTAATAAAATAACTCACCACAATAGATGTATTTAGTACTAATAAGCATCAATATAGGTTAGATCATAATTTGTAAGAGCACTCCATTCGCTTTAAACCTTTTATGTTAAATTTGAGGGTAATTTTTTATAAAATTCATTATCCAGTAATAATGTTAGGAATTAATAATAGAAAATTAGATGTTTATATAAGTTCACTATAATTTATGGGTTGTGTACAAATAATGTAACTACAACTCAAGAAAGCCTTTGAAACATTTTTTTTTTTGGGACGTGGATGGGCTAGTGGTTAGAGCATCCGGTTGATTGTTAACTCTGCGACGCGGTGTCCAATGATCGAATCCCGCTGATGGAGAAAGTAAAAAAATCTCTGTACTCATTCATTTTTAAAAATTCATTCATTCATAAAAATACTTATCAGTTTTTTTTTTAAAAACACATCAATATGCAGACGGGGCAACTGAAATCATGAAATACATAAAAGTCTTGTAAGCCAAGACAAAGTCAGCTTCACAGGAACACTAACACAATGTGACACCACGTCAAACTCATTCATTTTTTTTTTTTGTTACTAAGATTAAGGTATTTAACCTTATTTACAAAGTCCGAGGAATTTTTAATATGGGAAGAAGAAATATTACCAATCAAAGGAGAAAGTATTCTAGAAACCCATTTGGCTAAATTACATGTGATGCAGTTAATAGTGATGATAATAATAGGTCTAAGTGGAACATTATTTTCATGGATTTTTGGTAAACCGTAAAAATATGAAAGTCTGAGTAAATACGAACAAAATGTTTTAATTAATAAAGGTTCATTTATTAAAACTTTCTTAATTTCATATATAGAAATCTGCCTCCGTACCAGTTTGATGCCTTGTTGAACTATTTCTTCGCTTATGTAAGTGATAAGGCTTCACCTGAGTTTTGCAATTTAAACAATAAGTTTGATTTAATTTTTGAAAATAGGTCGTGGCTCAAACTTTTGTCACCTTCTTTAATAGTTAACTTTTCTTCTTATACTTTGAATTCCTACGAAAAACAGTATTTGGATTTGGTATTTCGTCCGGTTTCAATGAATTTTCGGACTCGATTTCGCAATTTATAGTAAATTTTAATAAGTTTACAAGGAATTATATTTATGAAGGTGGTTGTGTGGTTGTGTTGTTGTGCTTGGCTGTTTTAAGGGGTTTTATTTTCAACGATTCTTAATAAGATAATGAAAGATAAAGGCAAACCTTACTTCTATAGATAAGAGATTAGATAGAGAAAGATTAGATAGAGAAACAAAAGCTTATTTCAAAGCAATTCACTAAAGCAACAATTTCGAAAACCTTTATTTAAACTGATTTTCCATTTCCTTTGTAGACGTAAAATTCTCCCTAAAGTCCCATAACACCAAAAACAACTTACACATAGTATATTAGACCCACAGCTACCCCCAGCTACTACGACATTAGTTACTCCGCCATAACACAACAAAACACCAACAGTCGCGAAAACTTTTCTCTTTTTGTCCCCGAACTTTAAAATCTCGTTATCCCCCAATCATTTTTAAAAACCAGAACTGATTTTATTTATTAAAAACAACCTTCAAACAAATTAAAATATCCCCCAATAGCCTATAATAACCAAAGGGGCATATACCAAAAAACAGCCAAAACACAAAGTTTATATGACAATAACACAAAGAGAAAACTTTCTTAAATCAAAAGCTTCTGAACTTTATTCCCCATGACAAACATACATTTACATTTAAAAAAATATAAGCAAAAATTTTAAAAATTAATTTCTCCCATAACCTATTTTTTAAAAAAATTACTGAAAAGCCGTAAAAAATAAAAAAAAAAATTTCCTCCCCAAATTTTCCCCCAAAATTCTTGTTAAACAAACTGTAACACTCAATACTAGGAGAAACCACAGACTATAATAAAAGAATATACCAATACAAATATGCATTACAAACAGACAACCAAAACTCAGCTCTCGTCCAACAGAAACAGAAAATCATCACACAAAACATCTAATAGCAAGCAGCCATGCATAAAACATAAATAAATTAACTTTTGAGAAAGCAAATTGCGCGAAAGTTTCTGTAATATTAATAAATAAACACACCATAAAATCCCATCAACTACTAAGTAGGCTCTGGGAGACTAAAATAATAGTATACAAAAACGCTAATCATATGATACCGCTCCCCCTTTACAAAAATCTTGAAATAACCAAGCAGCTGAATTGACACATTATAAGGAAAAAAAAATCAAAACATCATTACGTTACACCCGAATGAGGCTCCCACAAAGCAGTAAGCAAAGACTTGAGTTGTCTAGTATCACAAAGTTTGTTTTTTTTAAATTTTTTTTAAATTGTAAATAAAAATATAACTCTCTAATGTATAAATAGGCCACGGACATTAGTAAAAACTAATAAATATAATATATATATATATACTATACTATAATATTATATATATATATATATATATATAATTATAAAATAAAAAAATTTAATAGATTCATATATATATAACAATATATATATATAGATTTATAATAATGATACTAATATATAAAATAAATAAATTACGAAATATTGTCTGCTAAAGATTAACCTTTATATCTACTAAACATTGTTCTCATCCTAATCTATTTACACATCAATTTCAATGATTTTCTAGGTCATGAGCGATACTTTTCCAATCATTTGGAGAATTATCTGGAAATAACAAAAATTATTTTTCTCAACTTACTACTTCACTATCTTTCTTCTTCTTCTAACTTCTTCTTCTTCTTCAATCTTCTTCTCCCTCTTCTTCATTACTATCTTCTCTCACATTATACTTCTTTATTAGATTGATAAGCTTCTTCTTACTTCCTGTTTTATTTTCATTCATTCATATACTTCTTCATACTTACTATCTTCTATCTGATTATTATATTTGCTATTATTATCCTATATTTTTCTGTCTTCTCATTCTTAACTTCTAAATCTTCTTCCTATCTTCTAAGCTTTTCTATCTTCTTATATAATCTTCTTCTTCTTCTTCTTCTTTTCTTCTTCTTCTTCTTCGTCTTTTCTTCTAATTTTCTTCTTCTATCTTTCAAGAGTCTTGTCTTCTTTTTTCTAGCCACCTATATCTTCTTCTTCTTCCTTCTTTCTTTCTTCTTTCCTCTATTTCTCTCCTTTTCTCTTCCCACTTCATCTATTTTTCTTTCTTTCTCCTTTTTCCCATCTCTTTATAACTATTTTTCTCTTCAAATCTTTATTCTTCCTCTTCCCTTTCTTCTTCTTCTTCTTCTTTCTTCTTCTTCTTCTTCTTTCTTCTTCTTCTTTTCTTCTTCTATCTTCTCTTCTTCTTCCTTCTTTCTACTACTTCTCTTCTTTCTTTTCTTCTTCTTCTTCCTTTCTTCTTCTTCTTCGTTCTTCTTCTTCTTCTTCTTCTTCTTCTTCTTCTTCTTCTTCTTCTTCTTCTTCTTCTTCTTCTTCTTCTTCTTCTTCTTCTTCTTCTTCTTCTTCTTCTTTCTAAGTGAGCAAACTCACATGTTACATTGAAATAGGTAAAATAATATACTTTTTTCAAAAAAGCACACAACACGCTCGTGCATAATAACAGTTCGGCAGCACCAAATAAACATTAATAAACAAAAATACTAAAAACAGACTAGCCTCTTGAGTGGACTCTAAAGTCTTTGCTAGTCAGTTTCTGTAGTTCTTCTGTGTTCTCTCGAGTTTTGTCTTTTCTTGTGATTGACGTCATTCATTTTCAGTGTTTTCTCATAAATTATTTCCTATGTGGTCAAGTATCAGCACGATTAGATTTAAGATCATTTAAGCTTTTCAATTACACTTACTGATATACAATGTTCGAACCCTGTATTGCTGTTAGCGTAATTATTTTACATGATAAATTAATATATTAAATAAAAATTAAATTTCAACAGCACAATTTTTACTGGTTAGCCAAAGTACGGGCAGAGCAGAGTCCTTTTAAAGGAGAGAGCAGAATTTCAAAATTAAAAAAATAAAGGAAAATCTACCTAATGGAAAAAATAGCGTTCAAACTAACATACTCACGGACAACAGACATATACCCGAAATTAGCACATGCCACGGAATGCCAATTTGAAAAAAGATAGGGGATGTCTTAATACTAAGCAGTAGCCGGTAGAATCAAGATCTGACAGGGAGTGACCGCATTTTCTTTTCCTCGAATAAAAACACGAGATGAATGGCTAAGAGATTGACATGCGTCCTCGGAGAACTAGCACCACTCTGATAGCAGAATCTAAAGATTCTTAGATACCAATCCTCGCATCACGAGCCTTACAAAGGGAGAAGGAGATCTTCGGGATGACATAACAAGTTAATATTGATCATTCACTGCTTCGATTATACGGTTGAGAGAGAAGGTGACATAGCCGGTAGTACTCTTAATCTATAAACTCTATTGGCCAAAATGGTTCTGGATTGCTGCTCCGGTCCACATTGGCATATCCGCAGAGTTAATAGATGCTATTATGAATTAATTAATGACTTGTATGTGGTATTCCGTTTATATTGAACGATAATAGCTGGAGCGCATAGTCAGTTCATGTGATAGGTTGTATAATTTTATTTTGCTGTGTAGAGAGATTGGGAAATAAATGAATGAAACGATAGTCGAATAAGTGTGGTGGACAGTGAAAGGTAATATGGGTTGGATATGGAGAGTGGAGATAGAGCCGCTGACTGTGCTTGGCACCAATCCTTGGGAGGAGGATTGTTTTATCTATAATCCAGGCACTATCGAGTTTAGAGATAAGGTTGTCTCTTATTTATTGCAGGAGACTGGACGTCCATGAATCCATCCTAGGGCACATGAAATACATATGATGTTATGTATTGGTGCGCGGTACTTGAGTGATGATGTGCGCGTGTGATTATCGATAGAGTAATTATTGTCATCTGCTGGATGTGAGTAGGATTTACTGTGGTTTATGTGAGGGTGTTGTCGGAGGTGCGAGCCAGAGTTGTGCATGAATGACGGTTTACTTACGGTGATCTTGGTAACCAGTGTAGCTAAGGATATTAGGCGATTGTGACATATTAGTAGGGAGAAACGTGCTGAGCGGGGTATTGATGAGCGTAGTGTAATCTCGAAGTTGGCTTAAGTATATAGGTGGACGAGGGCTAGTGTGCGATATAATAGCGAGATGAGGTGGGTTATCGGGAGGGGATTGGACGTCGGTGAGTAGTCCTGTAATTGGATGGTATCAAGGTTCTGCCCTACCACAGTGATACTAGTAAATTATATAAGAGTGACTGAGAATGTATTAAAAATATAGCAATAAAACGATATATGTATGTTTCAATTGTAGGAAAAAGGACATTATATTGTTGAACGTTTATATAAAGAAATGTAGAATTGAGTGGGTGTAGGCGAAGTAACAGAGAGAGGTGATAGGAACGTAGTGTTCGGCATAATCGTTTCATCTCGACAAAATAGGACGGTTTTAATCATCATCATTTAACGTGATAGTTTTAATTGCTTGGATCGTATCTAAGTAGGGGATTATGCGATTGCCCCTCAGGTGAGAGATTTTATGTTGACAGTCGTATCTATCTCAGATAACCTATATCTGATTATACGTTCAATTGGCGAGGTCATCATAGTGAATATATATACTTGTGAATATATATATATAAATGATTTATCAATGAATAATTATATAATCACACCGTTAGAAACGCATGTCTTACTTAACTAGGCACGGTTATCGTTCGTCCTCAATCGAAGCGTCTTCTGGTTGCATTATTGTACCAGATGCGATTCCCACAGTAATAACGTGTAGATAGAACTATGATTTGGTTAATACGTGGTCAGACAAAAAACCATGATCACTTTCTCTGCTATATCGTTGGTGATAGAGGAAAAAAAATGTTCTCAGATAAAGCGAACTCCACTAAACTTTCATTCTCTGTAAGTGATAGGATCCTGATAGTTACTCAACCTCAATATCAAATCTTTCATCACAATTTATACTTGCATCACCAGTTAATAACAACCTGTTCGAATATTCATGACTATAACCTTCCATTATGATATTCCTTCTTTCTTTATTTCGGCATAAGTTTCTTTTGCTGTGTAGAAAAGAGCTGATTCGTTTTCTATCTAAAAGCACTGTTTTCTTCTCCTCATAAGCGTAAGCTTCTACGTATAGGTTTGAGTTTTTCATCTTCCTCTCTTCAGTTCCTAGAAAAGAATCCTTGTGGTTTGGTGCATTCATTCCATTTATTTAGCTATTTAATATCTTTGCTGGCTATTATTATTTCAGTGTCTGGGATCGGATTCATCACCTCCGGGGGCGTCTCTGGGGACTGAGGTCCAAATTTCTGCCCGAGAGTCTCAGAACTGGGAGAGTCGATATGCTAGTTGTGATTATATGTAGTCGTGTGGTTGTGATGGTGTGGAGGAGTTATGCTCCGTGGAGCCTCGCCGAACGACAATGGTTGGTCTCCTACCCGACGCGTAATTTATGCGGTTCCACTCGATCTAATGGGTCTCAGCGATAGTTCGGAGTTCGCAACTCATCACATATTATCATGTCTCTTTCTATAGAGGGCGCTAGAAATTGAGAGTGCTCCGGTCTTTATAATGATCATTACCTTCGATGAGTCGTCTTAGTCAAAAGCTAGTTATCCACTGCTCAACCTATTTGTCGCCGTAATAGTCTCTGTCAATCCAAATTGTTACTAATTGTTGCTCTTTCACTTTTCTTTTACTACATCGCTTGCTTATTGTGTGGCTTTTTTGCCCTATATGGTAGAGGCTAAGCAACATTTTTCTTGTGCGACATCTTGATTATGTAAGTTCGGCGCGGGTAAATATAAAGAAGAACTCGCGTCTATGCGTTCAGGTCGCGACTCGTCGTTTACGTTCGTGTGAGCAGTAGCTCATTCTAAAACCCGTCTTCCAGCACCTTAATTCGGTCTCACCCCATGTTCTACCTTCACACCAATACAAACTAACCTACTTGACGCTATCACATCGTCAAAATCTAATGAATCGACACTGGAAATTCCTCCCAAGTGCAGCATAAGCACAAAGAGATACATGAATAAATGGATTTAATCAATCATAGTGCAATAATGTTTCGAAGCTTTTGAACAAGCGATCAGTACCCAGAAACAAGTATAAAATTTTTTTATACAGTTAAAAAAGTTTAACGATGACATTCTGGGCGCCGCAATTCATAAAAGGTAACAAGATTTGTTCAAGAAGGAAGCGATCACGTTAGGAGCAATGGCTGAAAGCATGTTATTAGATAGGAAGAGAAATAATAGGGTAATATAAAATTTCTAACAAGCGGTGCCACTAAACATTTTGGAGATTTGGCTCATATTAAGCGAGCGTGCAGTGTTTAGGCCTTTCCCTTAGGGTGGTTATCTAAATAAGAACATAAAGCTTCCAAAATCTCTCTCTCTCTCTCTCATCAGTCTGCTTCTTTATTATTTAGTTATATAATATATAGTATTATGTAGGACTAAATAACGTTAGAAATAAAAAGTAGTCATATAAATATATAAGTATATATATCGTAAGGTTCACTATGATAAAAAGGTCTAATATTATATAGGATCTAGAGAATCTTTATGGATATGGGGTAGAATAAAGGTCAGGTTTGGAGGTATAGAATATAACAGGATATATTATAGTACTTACACTTTGGGAGTATCAAACTATGGCGGAATGTCGAAGTCTGGCTGTTGTTTTCCTTATATAATACCTACCTAATATATATATAATATATATATATAATATATAATATAAATATAATAATATTAATATATATATAATATAATATTATTTAAAAAGTGGGTCAAGTAGTATCGATTTTCAAGTTTATCGTGACGATAACAGATTGCATATTTTCGAATACGTAAAATGAATTAGACGCTGATTTACTATATATATATTCGACACAATATAATATATAATATATATATAATTGAGTATGAATATATATATACACGAATGTGAAGTGTAATAAAAGGTCGGTGGGACTTGTTGAAAATTTTGATATCAGATTTTTTGTGAATGAAGTTGTACTATAGAATGAGTTTACTAATACCAACTCAAGGTCGTACTCTCACTAACTGAATTTATCATCTATTTGCTGCCTAAGAATTCATGTAATAATATTGATAGACGTAATAATATTTATTTTTTGGGAT
The DNA here is from genome assembly GCA_015478945.1 of Trachelipus rathkii. Classification (NCBI taxonomy): domain Eukaryota; kingdom Metazoa; phylum Arthropoda; class Malacostraca; order Isopoda; family Trachelipodidae; genus Trachelipus; species Trachelipus rathkii. The sequence goes on from JABUQX010061244.1 coordinate 39,013, forward strand.
GATGTTTTGGTGGGAATTTTACGGCTCGTTAAGTAGAGATCATTAGGTTTGAAAAAAATTGCGTTAATGGAATCCTCATGAAGTTTTTTATCAAAGTAAACCAGTGATGGTTTGAGATTATCTTCGATAGTTTGTATCCAATGACATAGCATATTCGTGCTGATACATTCTTAATAATACGAATTCTATTATAACACTCAAGTACTCTAGAAGGAACATCTGGTTATCGTAATAAGAACCGATGCTGATACAGGCAGAATATCAAGAACTAGTACGGAATGAGGTGGAAAGAAAAGGACGATGAATATGTATGCAAATACGATTTTTCAAGAACCAAGTTTGAAGAATAAAGTAGTCATTACTCTAGGAGTAACGTGATATTATGAGGTGTGAATACAAAGTCATATTGGGGGCTTTAAACGATAAAATAGAATCCAAGTGATGGAGAGGAAGTTAATCATTGACAGAAATGATAGTAATGGACAGATGTTACGTTATTTCTCACGTTGAATCAAGAAACACTATGGCCTTTGATATGAATAAGTGAAAATAGCGGGAGTACTCTGTTCAATACACGTACACATACTAAAGTACAAGTAAATATCATGGATGAGAGTCATTTGCATGTGAGCAAAATATTATAAGACTAATACTAATCAGTCGTGGCGATACTGAAGTATCAGAATATTAGATAACTCTATCAAGACAGTCCTACGCGATTACTACAATACTTTGTACTTTCTCGCTGGTCCAGATTTACTCAGTCGGAGTTTCTTTGATATCTTTGCATTGGTCATTTGTCGAGACTAAGAATTTAAGGTAATAATTTGTGTGTATTGTGCGCTGAAGCTACCCACATTAATCGTCTAAATGCGGGTGAATATCTCCTATATATGGACGTTTTAATGGAATGCGTGCCGAAATATGGAACCTACATCTCCGGTAATGTTCCACCTATGATGCCTAATTTCCTATAGTCAAGATTAGCTAGCGCTAATATAAAACACTAAAAAAAGCTGTATTTCTTTCTTGGGATGATTTGAGATAATCAAAAAACCTTATCATTAGTATAAGTAAACCTATGTGCAAACTACACACTTATGAATTAGTAAAGTGGCATGAATAATATATATCTGAACGTACATTCAGTAACAAAGTTCACAATCATATGACCAATGTTGATTAGTGACTATATATTGATACGAAGCGTAGACGCCGACAACAAGAAAATAAAAATGTTAGAGTGCAGAGTCCGATCATGGCTCAAAAGATAAGTAAGAAGCTAAGAAAAATGAAGGTCAGAATTAAATTTATAGCAAATTCACATGACATTACCCGAACTGCCGCTTGGAGATGAGACTTCGGGATTTGGAAATGATAAATACAGGTTTCACGAACTTTAGTATTCGTGACTGGGGTCTTAAGGGTTGTCTGTCGTTTCGATTCCAGAATAATAAACATAAATGTCTTAACATTCCATGTAGTTATATATATCTAGTTATATACTATCTTCAATTAGGAAACTAGTATTGTTTGTCATTTGATATCTTCCATCACTAATTTGGATCGAGATACTTCATCAATTCAGATGGCCCAAGATAATAGCAAAAAAAAATAAATAATACTCTAAACATCTGAAGACCTTTTCAAATGATAAAGTTTTGGGGGGTTTTGGACCCCAGCTCATTCTAAGAGAAATAAATGCTCTTGAAGTAGAGCAAGCACGTTGCTTACGTTGGAGTCATCAGTATAGAGATAAATCGTCCGTTTCTTAGTATATTGATAGTCAATATACAAATGGGAGCGACGATATTGAGAAAAACGTTAACGGAATAGGAGATTCGAATTCCTATCCGAGAGAGAGAGAGAGAGAAGAGGGAAGACGGAAGGATGAGCTTGAAGAGTCATCTAAGATCTCGCAATTTATGTTCTTGAGATGATGAGTAGTAGAGAGATGACAAGAAGAGCAGATATATACATAGTGTGCGTTAGTGACAGGAGATTAGATGCGAAGTAGAGAGACGAGAGAGAGAGTAGAGAGATGATGATAGAGAGAGAGACGAGAGATGAGAGAGAGAGTAAAGAGTAGAGAGAGTTTTATGAGATGCGCTCTGCAAATAGCTAAACTCTTATGTTCAAAAATTCCAGTGAGAATGTGACGAGAGAGAGAGAGAAGACCTGATATGGAGAAATCATGGATATGTTTAACCACGAAAATAGTACTAATTTATTTCACTTCTAGTTTAATAATTGTATTCTTTTAAGTCAATGCTGTTTCCCGGAAATGTGAAGAAAGTTGAAAAATGCATATTCTTGAAATAGTTGAAGAAAGACAAACCACAGCAAAACGTTGATTCAAAGTCATGCACAAACACAACTGTCATCTGACGTCACGAATTCAATCATGATTAACTGTTTAGCAGGCATCAAAGTTTTTTGTAAGAGTACTTCAAGTTCAAACCGTTGTTCAGCCTTTTGATTCTATTTTTAGTACCCCTTTTATGGTAAAGTGAATGCATGAAGGATGATCTCCTAGATCTTCACATTTAACAGGGAACTTCCTTGCTTCTCGTTTGAAGTGTTTGCAAATGGGTGACATTTCATCTTCGTGCGTGGTGCTGAGTTCTGACCTATGATAAAAAACGTGGTGGATTATCTTTTTTATATTTCTTCTGGTAGACAAAGGCCTACCAAATTCCACCAGAGCTGGTGGTGGTGGTGATTATGCGTTAGTAGGCAGATCGTTAATGTGCCATAGACATGCACCAATTAATAGGTGCATAATATAGTATGCTAGCAACATTAGAAGTTGGGAAAGAGAGAATAAAGGGAGTGTGCTTAAAGACTTTTATCCACATGAGTACACAATCAAAGATTGAGCATAGCGGTTAAGCCTGTGGGTTATAGAGTTGGATAGAGAAAGAATGAGACTGTATAGAAAGGCGTGTCGCACGAACCCTCCTCACTGGAGGAGGTATGTGACTGAAGAATTCAGAAAAGCAGTGTCCGTCGTAATGGCGATAAAATAAGTCTTTAAAGAGAGTGAAGTATACCATATCGACGTAGTAGATTAAGGATTAGATAGGGAGAGAGTTGCAGTGAATGAAGGTGAGAAGTTAATAAGTAAAAAAAGCCTTAGACTCTCCCTTTCAAGGGAGTTAGGTGAGTAGATAACGCTATCCTACGTAGATATTGTGAGTGTCATACTCACCTAATAGGGGCTTATGGAGCAGAAGCCAGAGGCTTGAAGCCTATCTAGTAATGAGATAAAGCAACTAATGAGATGGCTTGAAGAAATTCTGAAAGCTCCGAAGTCAGAACACCTCTCAGTCCATTTAGAGAGCTTATTCAGAAAATTATAGATATCCGAGTAATATGGATCCCTCAATTAGGTCACTGAGAAAAAAGAAACACGATAGCATATCATAGTGGGGATAGATCAGTAGTTCTAGAGATGCCCGGTTTTCTTACATTCTGAATATAGAAGATGATTTAGTAATAAGTTTGTGAGAATATATTATGTGGGATAGAAAGATGGAGGAACGTATAAGGTTTATGAGACGAACAGCATCGTGGGAGAAACTACGCGTTGTCGTCTCTGCTACGACTGTCTCAGACAATATAAGAGGAATGTGGTCGAAAGGGAGAAAGATCAGAGAGTTTAGTATCTGAGTTAAGTGGCAGATACGCTTTGTTGGATTGCGGCAGAGTACCGTTTGGATGTCAAGGAAGATGTGAGGTTATTATGTGTTACTCATGTGCAGTGTTCAACCGATCAACAGGGGCTCAGGTAGGTTTTGATGGGAAGTGGAAACAATTGAGAAAGGTTTTAATTCGAAATAGAAAGAGAGTTGTAGATAGGAGTTGTTCAGAACAGCCTCTGAGAAGAGCTACCTAGGAGTTCAGGATGAATTATCTAATATAGGATATATAGATAGTATTATAATCATACTGTATATATTACTTAGATATAGGGTGTGTAGGTATACAGTGGTCGAGAAGATATAGAATAGGTGTTAGTTAGATATATCAAACGAGTTAGTCAGTGTTATTATATAATAGTGGAAAGAGAGTGGTAGTGTGCGAGATCTACTATTATAATATGTGGTATACTATATATGAGTAGTATAACTATCTATTATATATAGAGTTTGTATGGTTTATGCTGTGGCTGATTCTGATATAGAGCGAGTTGGATAAGGACTAGTGGTAGAAGAAGAGATGTATTTATGAGTCACAGATATATATAGTACTATATTATGATTATATCGTATGTCTTCGAAAGACGAAAATTGTTTTAGTTGAATTATGAAATGAAAGGTTAATTATTTTTTAAGTTTGCAAGCAGTGCGAGTTAGAGGACACTCGACTCACATTCGTTGAGAGTCAACTGATCTTGTTAGAGGGTACATATGGGAGCGGTCTTCAAATGAGGGTGCAGGGAACAGAAATAATAAAAATAAAACAAGTTTAACTGCAGACTGCTCTGTCTGTCTCATGGTTTGTTAATACCTAAACTGTCTAAGGCAGTAGCACTCTTAGTATTGAGCCGCTATAGGACGGTGAGCTTAAGAAGGGAAGGCTGAATAGCATTGACAAGGAAAAGGACTTATGGAGTGGAGGAGAGTTTCCACCAAAAGAGAGGTGAGGGCGGAAAGAATAGGAGACACATGACAACATGGAGCAGTTCTGATGAATTATCAGATGCTGTCACAAGTCGTATGAATTGGCAGGAAAAATCTCATGCCCGATGAGGGCAAAGCAAATTATGCTCCCCTTGGCTAACGTAAGACGAAGGAGTGGTGGTGAGTAATGCCTCCTTAGTTGGGTTAAGCTTCTCGCTCTGAAGAGCTAGCCGTGTGTTGTATGTACTGTAGTATATGTGAATAGATAAGAGATGAGTTATCAATAAAGTAGAGGGTACAGTTTATCTTAATGGTCTCTTATAACTATGGGCTTATCGACTTAACAACCCTATCTCAAGTGAAGCAGGTGGAACCGGAGCTCTATAAATTGTGAGAACATTGAACACTCAATGCACGGGACGAATTAACAACAACATGGGACGCAATGTTCGGCGGAAGCAAAAAAATTTCCCACCTGGGATCGATAACTCTGAACGTGGAATACCCAGTTTTTTTCGTAGGCTGTTCCGTGCAATTGTTAACTTTGTGATGTGAGGTTTCCAAAGACAATTTGGTTGCTAATGTTCAGACAAAGTACATGGTGGGATAGAAATGTCAGCGAAGATGTCTGTGTCGTCAGTATGCTGAAATTATGGAGATGTAACTTAATAAGTTGGAGTTTAGTGTTGTTGTTTAGAGAGCAGTATGGAGAGAGTGAGAAGCGAGAGAGAGAGAGAGGAGAGAGGTAAGAGAGAGAAGTATGAGAGAATCACCCAGAGTGATGATTCAGAGATGGAGGAGAACCATCATCGGTGATGGACATTGGATGAAGAGGCAGGAGAGGTAGAAGACGGCAGAGAGAGAGAGATGTGATGAGGGCAGATTTGAGACAAGGGAATTGAGTGGTAGAGAAGGGGAGAGGAGAGAAAGAGATAGATAGGGTAATTGGACAGGTAACGTATAGAAATGAGGAGAGAGGAGGTAGTAGGTATGAGATGAGGGATGGTGGAATAGAGGGTATGTAGATGAGAGAGGAGAAGATGAGATGTGAGAGAGATAATGTGAAGGAGGTCCGTAATTTGTATAAAGAGCTTTTAAATTTCGAGCAGGTTTGGGTGCTTACGAACAACTGGAAATCCTCCAGGACCTGATTTGCATGGTAACGATAGAATCGAAAGATGAGACCAGAGAGTGGCAACCTAGATACAAAAGAGGGACCGAGATTTTGACAATGATGGATGAATGGAGGAGTTGAGGTCATGGCATAAGAGGTGAACACATTCAGTAAGTGCAGTGGTGAGACGGTTCGTTATGAAAAGTAGCGATAAAACTAATTTCTTCTCCATTAACACAGAAGCTCCGATATGGAACACGTATCGTGAGAGAATAACTAGACAGAATCAAGCAAAGAGATAGAAGGGTAAACTCAAAGAAAGGAAGCTAGAGGAGGCGGTGGACTTCATCGCATATGCCTGTCAAAGACTAGCTTTGGATATCGTCAATGTGCACTTCCAAAGACACAGGCACTCATACGCATTAGTCCTGAAGGGCAGAGGAGCATAAGAATAGTGAGATAGGGAAAGTTAATTCCCCAGTTGATTCTCACGTACTGGTCGAAAGCCATACTGGTGGAGGGCAGAAAGAGGAGGAAGGAATAAGAAATTCCAGTGATAGCAGAAAATGAGAGTTAAGGGAGGTTTATCAAAAGATTTTAGACGAATAGCAAGGTGCGAAGCCATTCAGGTGGATATGTTGGAATGGATTAACATAGAGGCTGAACCCATGATTTTGTTTGGCGAAGAATCAGCTGTGACTATGGTACTTAACCTTCAGTACTGATAAAGATGTATTAAGTTCCTAAGGCTAGAGGAGTAGAGCTTATGTATTGAGGAAGGAAAAAGCAGCTCAGCTAACAGCAATCTTTCCCAGAACATTACGAGTAGGGATGCCATCCTACGAAACAACTGGCTTCCTGAGGTTCTGTATAATGTCTAGAGTCTCATGCATAGAGGCCAGGAATGTTTTCGTAGGAGAACCGAAGGTCGAGTACACTGCGTAGGTCGATTCATCCTGAGTTCACACTTAGGCTGGTGTATGTAATCACTTAAACGATTCAGGAGTATTGAATTCAATATATATTTTAGCGAGAGATGATGAGCTGAGTCAAAGTTTTTCTAAGATTGTCTGATTGTTGTATTGTGAGATGTCTTGGTCCCTTTTGGGACTATTTGGGGGGTTCTCTCGGGTTCCGCCTTCTCTTATTGGGTATGAAGTTGAGGGCTGATAGAGTGTGCATTAATGAGTTCTTGGAATGAGACTGACTCGAACATTTACTTTTCAAATCTATACTATTTTGCCTGGGGCGTCGTTTAGGGTTCCCGATGGTTTATATTTGTGAAATTTATTCGAATGTAATAATAAATCTTGACCCTATCTATCTCTGCGCCGTGAAGTTGATGCAAGCTATTCTTAATATTATTGTCACAAAACGGCAGGTGCTGATTGGAAATTCGACTTTTCGCGATTCTCTCACCATGCGTCGCTCTCGTCCACCAAGGGGTGCGCATTTCCGCTTTCATCATTGATGCGTGTGTTGAATAATTGGGAAGCAAAAGCTATTTTTCGTTTGTGGTGAGAAGTCCTCATTTCCTGTGGAAAACTCTTCTGCCTTCATCTGTTTTTTCCTGCTATTATCAATCTCTATCTCCCTCTCTTTAAATCTCCACATCCGGTCCTCAGAGGATACGGCTATGGACTTAGGGGATGGGGGTTGGTGGTTCCCCATTTGTTATTTTTATGTTGTTATGTATTCTTCCTTCTCCTTGAAAAAGACTCTGTCCGTGTAAGTGGTTCACATGTAATAATATTAATTATATATATGTATATATATATATATATATATTATATATTATATATTATATATATTATATTATAATACTATATATATATATTATAGTATATATATATATACGTATGTATATATTATACTATGATATCCAGTAAAAGCTGTATTACAACATAAATTTAAAGAGTTTTTTACTTCAACTCAAATATATATATATAGAAAAAAGTAATTTAAAACCACTAAGAGATAAAACAGGGGAATTAAAATTTTCTTTAAAAAAAATCTAAGAAGGTTTAACGTTTTCGAACTTGTAACTCAGTCTCCTCTCTCAGAAATATCAAAGTGAAAAATGAACATATTTTCTATTGTTTTCATTGATTTTCACTCCGTTAGTTCTGAAAGGGTTACGAGTTTAAAGTCTCGAAACGTCGAAACTTCTTTAATTTTTTTTTTTTAATAGAAATTTGTATGTATGTATGTTATTTTGTAGAGTTAAATAACTATTTGTTCTTTATAAAATATGTAAACCATTCATAGACGTGATGCTTGATCAGATTGTATCTATATATATCTATATATAAATTAGTAAGTAGAAGTATATATTATAGATATTAATTATAATAAGTATAATATATATATATATATAATATATATAATTATCGGGCTTGCTATAAAACTAAGCAACATAAAATTTATGATGTGATATCCTTTAAGAATTTGAAATTACATGAGGAGGACAAAAGAAAAGGAAGAAACGCTCCCTAAATCTCCTAACTTGTTCTGATTGGATAAATTAGAGGAACATTGTGAAAGTAGAAATTATTCGACAATGATAATGACAAATGAATTTGGATAATGCGAATAATGAGGAATAATAATAATAATTAATAAAAATAATTAATATTAATAATAATAATATAATAATATAATATGAATAATAACTATAACTAATAATAATAGATAATAGATAATAATAATATATAATAATAAGTAAGTATAAATAATAATGAATAATAATATTTAATTTGAATAATTGATAAATCAGATGAGATCACGAACGAAGTAGCAGTTGCTAAACATTATGTTGCATAAGCAACTTTTATGGAGAAAATCTAGATTAGCAATAGTTCCTCTTATGCTGTCAGGAGAATATAAGGAATAATTCTCTTCTCTTCTCTCTCTCGTACTTATCAGCTGCAAAGATAAAATAACAATCACAATGAGGCCTACAGTTTTATATTCACTCGAACGATATTTTCACGCGCCAAGTTGGGTATTCCAGTAGATAATGGGGTTACACTGTCTTTTTTCCAAGTTAGGGTAACGCTAATCCTAGTTCTCAATTGCTATCGAAAATCAGTTGCAAGATATATTCAGAGTATGAACTCATTCTACTTATATTATTAATTATCATTAAACCAAATGAGAGGTTGAGTAATTTATTATGATGTGAAGTTTTAGGCAACCAGAAATCAACTGTGAGTCCATATAAGTGATGGTAGCATAGGGGATGATCATCTTTAATTGACCAGGAAGTTCTTAATCGTCTCAGTTAACTCAATTTAAATAAGGGACAACGAGTAGCAGCAACGGATATAAAAATCTTGCAAAGCATATAGCAATTCTCAATTTGTCTTCTTCTTTCATATTGGTGATTTTAATTGTTAATAATTAGTATGAATATACCTTTCTATAACAAAAGTAGAAATTGGCTCATCTTCCGCCCCAGGATACTTTGGTCACTGAGTACATGATCAGCAGATTAAACTAAGAAAGGATTTGATAGGTCATATTGGTGAAGATCTAGTTCATTGATAAGAGATAAACAGGTCCTCTTTATGGGCAAGATTTAACTTACTAACTGGTCAGTTGTGATACAGTTCATTGATGACAGTGCTAATATCTATAAGGGCGTATTTTATTCAACTAGTTCTATGTGCAACACAGTCTTAGTCTAGCTACTTCAATGTTACAGAGAAAGATAGACGATTAAGGTGCATGGTAAAGGAATTAGAGTCGACTTTCTTAGTCTAATTTGTTTATAAGAATTAACATGTTTCAGGGGACCTTGTTGTTACAAGGATATCAGGTTAGAGCTGACAACTTGTAGATGCCATCTCTAACATAATCATTTGAAATCACCGGTTGAGTGAAATAGTCCTCACCTACGACAAATTCATATTGTTGGATCAATATATCACACTCAAATAATAGGCGAATAATATAACACTCAGATCACATTGTTTTTTGTCAGAGCGACTACAGTAAAGTTTTCGTCTTCTTCCAAATTCAGATCTCTATCCAAATCGCCAACATTCACAGATTTTTTCAGCTCTATTTAGATTATTTGTTAATTTTATAATTGAGTTTTTAACAGCCATTGTAAACTTTCATACTAATTGCAAACATGTGTTTCAGCTCCATCAAAATAACTTTTCATTTACAAAAGTCTAGAAATATTAGAAAGTGACTTTCGGTAGGAAACCTATAAGCATTACGATTTCATTAAATTCCTTTGGTCTAACCAGGAACAATTCTTCTAAAATTTATTTGTTTGGCCTAAATCTTCTTTGATACCTTGTCCCTGGCACATCTAACATGAGAAAGCACAATTTATAGTTTGAACCAGTTGAGATTCATTTCATTATTGATTTTTACAGGCATTAATTTGTCTTTGAAGTTTTTTTTTCTTGAAATTCTAATCATACTTCTACATCAATACTGTTATATACTAATTTGCTATTACTGTACTTGCATAATATTTGTTTTTGATGCACACTGAAAGTGTTTATACTCCTTTTATCTCTACTTGTTGGAAGAGCTTTCTCAATTCAGGCTGAGTAAAGAGTCAAGTGGTTTTACTTTGTAAATATTTTGAATGGGAGATATAAAAGGAATAATCTAATAAAACAATAGACATAAATAGGTTTCAAAATTTGACCATTAAACTGAATTAAGTTTTTGCAAAAAGTATCTTTGAGTCCTTGATTATTTCTTTTAAAACGGTAATAAAAGTGAATAGTTTCTCTGCGTTTACACTTTTGGCCACTATTAGAAATCCCAAATGGAAAACAAAATAAGTTAAAGGTATGAAATTCCTTTTTTTTTATTGTTTTTTTTGGCGCCCCCCCCCCCACCACCTTTTTTTTAGCTTAAAAAGCTCTCATTTTTTTGCACCTGTGCAAGTTTTTTCATGTGGCTAATATGTTTCTTTGTTTCCTACTCCATAGTGGCATTCTTTTATATAAGACGAGCTTTAGAAACAGCTGATTCTTCCACCAATCATAATTAAGATTTTGTTGGGCAATGTTTACTGTTGAATCAGCTATGTCCAAGTTCATCTATTTCCATGCAGGAGTGTAAATAAGGTCTTCATTTTACTTTTTGAACTGAGCTTGTAGACCGTTAAACAACCTTTCATATTGGTTATACTCGTCAAATGAACCAGCATGAGATATTTGATAGGTCATATGCCACACTTGGTAATATCTAATTTTATAGCTAGTGACAAAGTCAATGCCAGTGACTCATGCGACTATTGTTATTTTTTAAAGTCTCTCATATATCTTTCCTTTATAACTGGTCCATAACAGCTACATCTTGAGTTACTATTTACCATCACGCTGACTATTATGCTATCTATGAGGTCTTTCAAACTGTATACGAACATCCGAACAAGTTATTTAAGTAGCCTGTTTGATAAAGGTTTTTTGAAAAAATGTCAACAAAGAGCCCGTCAGTTGTCTTTTAGTTAACTTTCCAGTGGTCTTTCTTTTGTTCATTATTTTCAGTCTGTACGTTTTGCTGTCTTCAATACAGTAAGAGGTAAATTCTTTGTAAATCAAATCAAAATTTGCAACCTATACGATTCTAAATGATTCAGTTCTAGAAAATTACCGATGATATTATTGTAGAGTCAGCGTTTTAAGCCCTTCTGTCTTAATCCTCATCTTGTATTACGCAAGTGCTGTTTTTTTCCACTCAAACCAGAACTATATAAATTAATAACGAAAGAAGACAAAAACTTCTGGTGTGAGCTTCTCTTTCTCGCTTGTTTGTTGAGTTAATAGTCAAATGAAGAGTTGAAATATCGAATGCATTTATTGTTTGGAAATAGCTGCACTCGCTGCCAGTGATGATTAACCGAGAGCTTCATGAATTTTCAACAGTATTTTAATAAATATGCTTAGTGAGAAGAGTCATGTTCCGGTAATATGAATGTAATCTACTATTATCTTGGTACCTCCAAAATGCATCCAGATGGGGCAGTAACACTCTGTTCAGTGCGAATCGATATATGATTAAATTTTCTGTGAATTTCGAATGCAAAGTTCGGTGAAATGTCGTAATAAAAAGTTTTGAGGGTCAACATGGCAATTTAGCTCCTTTTTCTTCACTAACTTGAACTAAGGGTGCTTCTTTCATGATAAAGCTTTTTTGCTAAATTGTCATATTGGGTCAGTTTCGTGTTGGCACAGGATGAATATCAGAGATGTTGCGTAATTGTGCAGGGATATTAAGAGACACATGCAGGGTTTTCTTTCAAGCATTTTTGTGACTTTCATCATATTTTTCTGTCTCACGAACGTAAAATATGGTCATGATGAATCACTGCCGAGAGCAGACACGCGTTACTGATGGACGTCTCAAAAGTGGCCTGTTGCAAGCAGGCTAGTTTCCTGGTTGCTCAGGTCAATTTACTCTACAATGACGAGTAGTGCGATTAGTGTGTATCTAGATTCTCAGCAATTAGATAGGAGGTGAATAATCGTATCTAAGTATATGTAAAATAATATGGAACACAATTTCAGGTAAAAACTGAAATAAATAACAGAAAGAGACGATGATGATGAAAGATCCTTTAAAATGGTTACTGAGCTAAGGCCATAATATCAGCAATAATAGGCGAATAGCGCTTTGATTAGAAGTCACGTGAATTTGTGATACGTCATCCTCATATTCATTCTCTCATATTCATTCATTCACTATTTCCTTATCTAATCTACTCTTAATTAATTATTTAATATGTTTTAATATTTTTGTATGCAATGCCTTTTAATTATTTTATTCTTACTTATAATTTGCCTAGACTAAAGATGTTTTAATGATAAGTTTTGCTTAGTAATATCTCTTTCGTAACTTTGGGCATTCAATTCTCCAATCACTCTCTGTCATATTCCTATATTTACTGTTAAATAATTTTAATAGTAGAATTATCCCTCTTTAGGTATACTTGTATCCAAGTTAAATGCTATTACTCTATAGAATCCATAGTCTCTTAACTACGATTCTATTGTTCTATTTAAGTGTGTTTACTATTGGCTTATCAACTATGTATCCCTGTCAGACCAAGGCTCTACTAATCATATATATTATATATTAATCATTATGTTGAGCTGCGTATTCTCGTAAACGTATTATAGTTTGATAAGAAATTTTATAATAAGTTAATATCCAAGTAAATATTGGACGGCATGGACATCGAAAAGTGAAGCGAGTGCTAGGTTATTACTTTATTTGGTACCTTTATGAATATTATACTATATATATATCATATATTATATTTTAATATATATATACTGGTCCATCTTTAGTATTTAATAATCAGGACCATACCCTACTAAACTGGACAGCCGGCTGGTACCAAAGTAGTATCTTTATATATATATATACTCTATTACTGCTTTATAACAAATACGTAAATGGAGGCTACTTGAGTTTTGGGGCATGTAACTATTATCAAATCGTCTATAAATCATGTCAAGCCTAATCCATAGGGAGTTAGCTATCTATATAATAGCTGGTATATTAGTACTATAGTAGGGAAGGAGTTTTGGAATCCAGTCATAGGGATCGTGACTTACCTGTTCAAATGGTTAGGTCTTAAAACCGGTTAGTATTTGTCATGTTTTTGCGGAATCGATCTTTTTTTTAAGATTGAAGATAGGATGGATATATGAGTTGACTATCATATTAAATTACATAATAGAGGTAATATAGTACAGTGGCGAGGTTGGATGAAATTAACAAAGAATAACTAATAATCAGATGGACCTTATTTAATGGGGAGAGTGAATTGAAAATATACGATGATATCCGGGTTTCATGTAGATATATTCACGTAAGTGTCAGACTTACCTGTGGACTTTACATGTAATACTCTTTTGATGTGTTGGTACGTAAGCATGATAGGCGTGAGCTTGTGCGAGTCGGAAGAGATAGAAGCTGTACGGTGTAATTTTTCGCGATAGTATTTAACAAGGTGGCTTTGGAAATTTCTTTCATGCGTTAACGAATATTCTTCCTTTGTCTTTGTTGTGCTGGTTGTGGGGTGCGTACGCCAGAGACGAAGAAGAAGTGACATTTTGCGGAAATTTTACTGTTGACAAAACTGTCTACGACGGACGAGAAGGCTGATATGAATATGCCATAACCGATAAAGATGGCAACGATGAGTAAATTGGATGGTAAGAGGGCAGTACGATAGAGTGGGAATAAGAATAATCAGAAGTGTGCCGAGACCTCTGGTAGTTAAGCTAATGTGTAAGGGTAAATAGTATGAGTAGGAGAGATTCATGTTTTTGAGGGGGCTATCTCGGGCCGCATGGGCGGGGGCCTCGCAATGGAGGACACCCCGACTGGTCGGCTAGGCGGGCGGGTGAAAGGATGGAGGTAATTGGTCGGTGTTGATGTGTAATCGGATGTTAGTAGTGAGTAAGCTAGGAATGAGGACGCTGGGAGACCAAAGGAAAAGTGATTGAGTCAGTTAAAGGATATGCTGGATGGAAAGAGATGTTGAGTTTGGCAGAGGAGAGAAGATAAGGGTGCAATATAGTAGTAATGGAGGTTTTGTAACGAGGTGTGATGGTGTCATTGGGCGCCAATGGCATGAACCCTACATTTGAGAGATCCTTATTCGTGAGGGCCCCGTCGTCAGTCCCGTAAGCTCTAGACGTCAGGTCAATTTTCTGTGCGACGATTTCTGTCGTCTTCTGTCTCTTCTTCTTCATCGTCTCTCTCTCTCTCTTCTTCCTTATTTCGTCGCTGCTGCTTTTCTTCCTTTTACTCTGCATTATCGGTGCTAATAAGAATGGAGGAGAGCGTTCTATAAGTATTTCATGGTAGTTGCTAGCTTAATTTTTACAAGGCTTGACTTTTATTTGTTCCGGTAATCTCTATGCTGTGAGAAATGGGAGAAGATATATGTTCAGAATAGTCCATATTTATATTTGATATTTAATATACTAGAATATAAAATCTGTTTTCTGATTCTGTCGGTGCATTTATATTAAGTTGCGTATTTATAATATATCTATATATATATATATACTATAATATTATTATAATAATTTCACTATTATAGTATATATATATAATATATATATATATATATATATTACGTATATATATAGTATACCCCATATATGAAGTCGAATTATATCTATAATATTATATATATATATATATATAATATAATTATATATATATAGTATATATTATATATATATCTATATAGTAAATATATACTATTATAATAATATATATAATATTTATTATATATATTAATATAGTATAATTATATAATAATATATATTATACCTATTAAATATATATAATTATTAATATATATATATATATTATATAGTATATATTAATTTAGGATGGGCAACCGGATCTCTCGGCTGCCGGCTCGGCTTGGCGGGATTTCCGGCTTTTTAAAGAATCTCCGGCTCCGGCCGAGAAACTAGTCCCGGCTTTCTCCGGCAAGGGAGAGGACGCTATATGTTGAGAGAGAAGGTAGTATTGAAAATGAAAAAGTAGATATTACTAATTGAAATCACTACAGAGACATGACAGTGAAATATGGTTTACTGAAAAGTAAGCGTGAATTCATTACAAAAATGGTAAAAAAATTATTTTTAGTAATTTTTTTTTGTTGTGTGGATAATATGTCTTTTAATGGGGGAGAGGATAGGTGAGTGTGTTTGTACTGCAATGAACTCTAATGGAGCTACTAATAATTCAGGATTTGAGACTTACTAAATAATAAATATGATATATATCGTTAAATATTGGCAATTTTAAGTAGGACCTGATTAATTATATACCATATTTACTAAATTTGATACTATAATAGCACTTTATATATATCTTCAAGAAACTGGATCCAAATTATAATAAAGGTATGGATTGTGATATCGATCCGGAGTTACAAGGCTATAATAACTGTATCTTCTTGTTAAACAAAGTAGAGATACAATCCTATTTGCAATAAATACTATATGACTATATGCTTATATTTATATACAATTGTACATTATAATATATCGAAATTATATGTTAAGATTGTATATTGAGTAATAAGAACTATTTAAGATATCTATTTTAGATTTTCAATAATTCGATATCCAAAAACTAAAAATATGTATATATAATCCCTTAATCTTTAATTATTAAAGAGGTTTTAAGTTTTAACAAACTATAACATAAAAAAAGTATATTAATATATTATTATATATATATATATAATTATATATAGTACTATAGTAGCTATATAATTATAGTACTAAAAAAAAATAATAATAGTATATTAAGTTACTAGGCTATTTAATAATGAAAGCAATATAAATAATATTTATACATATTTCATTTGGAAATAGGATTGATTATTTAATTTAATTATAATTAACATTTACTTAGTTTGTGTTATAATGAGTTATTATTATTGATATATACTATATATTACTATTTTTTATATTGATAAATATGTAATTAAAAAAATACGTGCAGTACTGTAATCCGAGCTATGGTTAATCTTCATGAGTGCTGTATAGGGACTATTTGGCGTATCATCAGTATTAGAATTTTTGAGATAAAATTTAACATAATATTATTTAGATACTTATACGTATTATTTCAGGCATATTATTACTATAGCACGTACCGCGAATAAGTTCAATAGTAGATAAATAACGAGCGTAAAGTTATAAATATGCTTTAATTGATCCATAATAGTGGATTTAGATGAGTTAAACATATTATCTAATACCACATTATTTAATAATCAAAATGCTCATTATAATAATGATTGAAGAAACAAGGAGCTTGATCAGCTAGTTGTTTGGAGAAAGCGTATTCCTTTATTTCTATCTCACTTAGTTAAGTATTAAATTAATTCTGATTGTCTTTAAACATTTTCATTGACTAATAATCCTTGTGAAAGGTGGAGAAGAGATAGATACTTATTTCCTATGCTATTTTATTCACGGTAAGATGCTTCATGATATTATAGTATAGCTTTTTCTGTTGTATCCATACCTTTCAGTTACTAGGTGGATCATGCGTCGATTGTTCTCGTTCTATACTATAGTGGTGCCATAGCATAGACATAAATTTATTAATTCCTAAATAGTTTTATACGATCTGTGTTTTAATTTTCTATATTAATTAGTAATTTGCTCTATTAGTATGACTTCTTCTACGTATGAGCATTATTAACTTTATTTTTCTCAGCTTTGATCTAGTTCACACTTGAGTTTGATTGTTGTATATTCGAATATTCATAACACAGTTTTCTTTTAACTAATCTAAGATTTTTTTTTTAGCAATTCATACAAATGATCTTTCCAGAAAATTGGGAATTTATTCCCTTTATAAAATTATCTTTGTCCTGTTATCATTTTCTAGATCTCATTGTCTTTATTTTGGTTGTATATTAACTTGTTATATAATGACTGATTGTCATTTATTTTATCTTAATTCACATATAGTTATGTATCAATTATAATATTACATGAATCTGAACCTTAATAACTTAAAACTTTCTTCATCTTTATTATATTAGCTTTATCATTAAAAAGTTTTTACACTTTAGTTTGCTTCTTTATTACGATGTTATGCATAATTTGTTAGGTTTTTTATTCTGAGTTCAATATAATCAATTAGGGAGGTAAATTTGATATTGTTAGGGATCTTTTTTAGAACCGTGATTGGTGCATGTAAGTACATAGAGTTTTCTTTCTCTTTTATTGTTTATTTGGAACGAGGATAGATCCAAAATGTTCAGGTAACAGTAATTTCAAGAGAGTTCATATTTTCATGACGTTTTACTAATTTATGGTTTTGCCATTTAATACATTGTGAATTATCCTACTTGGTATTTAGTTTTTTTTGTTTTGTGTATGGTTTACGTTTTAATTGTGTTTATTTATTATTTTTTTTTTTTTTTCTTAGTTTAGATTTTTCTTTCCATCCTTATTAGTTGGTTTAACTATAAATTTGAGTATTTACTATTTCCTTTTTATTAGAGATGATAAAACTAGTCACATATGTTTTATATTATGGGTACGTTATGCAATTCCACGACAATATACTAGAATTAATTTACATTTAGCCACCAGAATATCAAGACCGTAATAGCCTATAATTACTTATTTGTATACACAATATGATTATATGTCAGTTTTTATATAGATTATTTAGTAAGTATATAAATATATACGTATTAATCAAGATAGATATATATATATAATTTGATATCTATAATAATTTTAATTATTGTATAAGTCAATATTATATTATAGAGAAAATTGATATGTTCATTTATAACTTATATTTGCATCATTTGACTTATTATATAACATTGAGCTTCAACGATCGTTCAATATGGCTTAGGGACGGTGAATAGTTAATATAATAAAGGCTATTATATATAATAAGAAGTATATTTGTTTAAAGACATATGATAAATTGACAAGTAAAACGAGATGCTTAGCAAAGCTGACTAACTTCGTGTTATATTTGATCGCACACGAGTTTGAGTACCAAGTGTATATAAAGAAGGATTTTAGTCAGGATCAGAAGATGCAGAAGAATTGATTAAATACTCCGGGTCTAAATTAGGGTTATTTCAAAATAGTCTTAAGATTAAAGAACCAACTGAAAAGTTAACATAGCAACCGAACAAAATACAATAAATATGGAAGTAATTCAAAGAGAGAAATCTGATTTAGTGTAAATAAACATTGCAACAACTACATAAATAATTTGAATTAAAACTTTTTTTTTTTAAGTATTTGATCATTACAGTAACAGATAGTGAGTATCTGCGGAAACAAATAGTTAGTAGAACGGAACAGAGAGCACAATACGCTACCAAAAGCATTTAA